>CAUYON010025194.1:0-14809 GCA_963573935.1 Arctocebus calabarensis | reverse complement strand
GATTCATATACATTCAGAAATATTTTGATTGTACTGTTACAGATATCCTTCATGGCATTTCCTTGATCACTATATAAAGACATTAATACTCTACCTTTAATAAGTTTTGCCAGTACCCTGCTAAGATGCACCGTAGGTGTGTTCCTATAATTTTCTTTTTCTGTAGTGTCTTTATCTAGATTTGGGATCAGGGTAATAATGCCTTGTAAAATGAATTTTGAAGTATTCCCTCTTCTTCAATTTTTGGGAAGAGTTTGAGATGGAATGATATTAATTCTTCATTAAATGTTTGGTAGATTTTTGTGTAGACATATGATCTTAAAGTATTGGTTTAATATTTAGGAGTGGAATTGCTGGGTAATGTGGTAAATCTATAGTTTATTTTATAAAAAACTGCTGAACTATTTTCCAAAGTGTGCTATGGATACTCCTATCAGCAATGCATGAGCATTTGAAATTTTTAGCTATTCTAATGGGTGTGTTCATGAGGAATATGGATAGCTATCTATTCTTATAATGTCCTTGTCTGGTTCTTCTATAAAGGTAATGTTGGTATCATAAAATGATTTGGAAAGGAGTTTCTCTTCTATTTCTTGAAACTTTACTTCTTTAAAACAAAAAATAGAATTCACCAGTGAAGCCATCTGTGCCAGGCTTTATTTTTTCAAGAAAGTTTTAAACTATAAATTAAATTTCAAAAGTGAATATAGAAGTATTCAAATTTATTTCTTCTTGAGTGAGCTTTGGTAGTTTGTGTATTTTAATAATTGTTTTTCCTTTATCTAAGTTGTTGAATTTTTTGGCATAACATTTTACTATATTTTCTCATTATTCCGATATCAGTAGAATCTATATTAATATCCTGTCAATCTTCATATTGGTCATTTTTATTCTCTTTTGTTTTCTTGACTGGTCTGTTTTATACAATTTATTGAGCTTTTCAAAAACCAGCCTTTTGTTTGATCAATTTTTCTCTAGAATGAAAGCTGAAACAAGGAGGCAGAGTGTCATGTTGTTCAACCTCAGCTGGGAATGTGCACATTGGGTCACTCAAACTGTTTGTTGCTCTGCACATGTACCTGATGACCATGAAAGTGCCCTGAATATTGATTTGAGGGGTACAAATTAGTGAGCAATTTGCAAATGTAAAATTATGAATAATATGGATCAAATAATGGTGTCTACTGTTAAGAGAGAAAGCTCTTGGTAAGGCATACTGTGGGGAGGGGTAATGAGATACAGTGCATTCCAGAACACATAAAAGAGTGAACAGAGCATTAGCATTACCACTTTCCTTCCCAGAGCTGATGTAGGAAAGAAAGCATTGAAGCTGTTCCTGGTCAGAAACTGGCTATAGACCATTAAATCAGGTGGAGTTTGCATAAAGGATTTCAGACTTAGACTTGATATTATTTTCAAATAAATTATTCACTTAGTTACACAAATACTTGGACAGGATCGAAATAAGGTGTTCTTTTTTTTGATTTTTTGTTTTTATTAAATCATATACATTGATGCTTTTATGGGGTTCAGTGTACTGATTTGATATACAATGTGAAATGCTTACATTGAACTGATTAACACATCTATCACAATTATACTTTTTATTTTTATTAAATCATAGCTGTGTACATTAATGTAATCATGGACTCTTAATAGTTTTGAAAGGTACCATTGCATCATGCACATGAGGTGAGTTTCCGTCCAAATACCCTCCCTCCTCCCACCTTCCCTCTCCCTTCCCCCCTCTCTCCTCTTCCCTTCTACTTTCTGGACTATGGTTATGTTATGTAGGTGATTATATATGGATTTCATAGTAGTATTGAATACATTGGATACTTCCCCCCCCATTCTTGAGACACTTTACTAAGAAGAATATGTTCTAGCTCCATCCAGGTGAACATAAAAGATGTGAAATCTCTATCTTTTTTATGGCTGCATAGTATTCCATGGTGTACATATACCACAATTTGAAATAAGCTGTTCAATCATATGCTTTACTGTAGAACCACACTTTGTATTGTTGTATGCTATGACTTGGCCTTAAATAATAAGTTCTGTAATTATTTATCATGAATTGCATTTTTTATCATTAATTCTTTCAATATAAACCCTTAATATATGATCATTTTTATAACTTGTTTTAGAATTTCCTCATTTACAAGAAACCTCGCAAAGGTAAGTGGCCATGTCTTGCTTGACTTCTGAGAGCCCCTCCTTTTTCCTTTGGATGAGAAGGGAAAAGAAAGAGGAGAGATGAATGGAAGGGATGAGGAGTGAAGGTGTGAGGTGAAAAGCTGTCAGCATAAACTGACGCTGAAATCAGGGGTAGGCTAAGGGGCTGTGACGCTGGATACCTGAGACAGTCACCACAATTTTATTACCTCCAAGGTTTAGAGAGGTTAAGCAACTTGTCCACGATCACATGGTAAATAAATGGTAGAGCCGTATTGTGTAGAAATTTTTACTGAGAGAAAGAGAAAACAAGTCCTTGACTCTGGTCCCAATTTACCACTGGTTATCTATGTGACCCTGTACAAATCATTTAATCTCTGCAGATCTGTGTTTATTAAAGGTACTGTTGGAGTCCTCAGAGTCCTTTGCATGATATGAATTCATTTAGTGTTAAAAGTAGTATAGTAGAATCTGAAAAAACAAATAAGCAGGGAAGATTCATGTTTCTTTTCTTGAATAAAAACCATTTTTTTTCTGAGCAGAGTCCAAATGATTTTCTGTTTTAAATAGAGAAAGTAGAACTTATCAAGTATTTATAGAAACTGCAGATTGTTCAGACACAATCCAATACCATATTTGATACTGGCAAGAGGCAAATGGCACCTCAAATCTTAACTAATGCTTAAGCCAATTCAGTGAACAAAGGAATATCTGAAAGTGGCTCAAGTTTAAAGAAAGCCATGTATTTCTTGAATGAAATAACTTTTGGAGCTAATTCAGAAAGTTAATAGGTTTTTCTAAAATCTTCAGGTCTGAAAGATACATCCTCATAAATGTAAGTTATTTCAGTCATTAGTGCTGTATCTTATTTTTACAATGACTATAGAAGAAAGAGAAATGGCCATTGAGGAATTGTCGATTTTACTCACTGGGGACCATTATGGAGTCCAGTAATCTTGTTTTCATTCCTATCTTTTTATTTTGAAAATTTCAAGAACCAGAATAGTTGAAAGAATTGTACACTGAACATCTTTATACCATCTACCTATATTCAAAAATTGTTACAATTTTCCCATTTTTACTTTATCCTTTTCTTTCCCTTTTTTTTTTTTTGAGACAAAGTCTCACTACATTGCCCTCGGTATAGTGCTGTGGCGTCACAGTTTACAGCAACCTCAAACTCTTGGGCTTAAGCAATTCTCTTAAGTAATTCTCTTGCCTCAGCCTCCCAAGTAGCTGGGACTACAGATGCCCGCCACAGTACCCAGCTATACTTTATCATTTCCTATAGCTAATATTTGGTGGAACCATTTCAAAGTAGGATGTGGATATTATAGTTCACTCCAACATGCATCAGCATGCATCACTTTTTTTTTTTTTTTTGGTAGAGACAGAGTCTCATTTTATCGCCCTCGGTAGAGTGCCATGGAGTCACACAGCTCACAGCAACCTTCAACTCCTGGGCTTAGGTGATTCTCTTGCCTCAGTCTCCCGAGTAGCTGGGACTACAGGTGCCCGCCACAACGCTCGGCCATTTCTCTGTTTTGCAATTCGGCCAAGACCGGGTTTGAACTCGCCACCTTAGGTATATGGGACTGGTGCCCCACTCGATGAGCCACAGGTGCCGCCCAGCATGCATCACTTTAAAAATGAGAACATTCTCCTACACACACAACATTGTTACCTAACAATAGCTCTACAGTGTTTAATATCCATTCCATATTCTATTTTTCCAATTGTCTCCAAAATATAATTTATATCCTCAGGTTTTGAATCAGGATGCAATCAAGGTTCACACATTGCATTTGGTTGTTTGGGTATTTAGTGCTTCTTAATCTGCAATTTTTATCCATTACTTTTAAAGAGTCCCAGCCAGTTGTCATGTAAATGTCCTAGATTCTGAATTTTTCTGATAGTTTCCTTATGGTATTATCCAACTTGTACTTTTACAAAATACTTCCTTGTTGTCTGTAAATCAGAAATGAGGTCTAGAGGTTTGGTTAGATTCAGGTTCAATGTTTTTGGCGGGAATATTTCATACATATTGTGAACTTCACATTACATCAGATAATGAGATATGCAAGGTCAGGGTGTCATAAAATTAGAAACTCATGATTGGTCACTTGGATAAGGTGGTAACTACCAGATTGCACTATTATAAAGGTATATTTTTCCTGTTGCACTTTGTAAGCAATCTGTGGAAAGAGACTTTCACTCAATAGTTTTAGCATCCAGTAAAGATCCTTGCCTAAACTGACTTTTACAGTAGGGATAGCAACATGGTTATTTTCTAATCGCCATGATTACTTTTATAAGAAATAAGAGCTTTATTATGAAATGAGAGCTTTATCAATTATTATTTTTTTTCTCTCTTCTTCTTTGTCTCTTGTTCTTTCTTGGGTCTCATTATGAGTTCATAGGTTTGTTTATTCAGTGTATTACAAGCAATTATAGTCATTCTTTCTGATACTCACATTTGTTTCAAAGGACTACTGGCTGCTTGACTCCTTCAAGCTGGCTTCTGGTCCTTTTGACATGATTGTTAGTCTTTGGGCATTTTATTCCTTTTTTGACATAGATGTCCTTGGTCATTTGTATTTTCCTTAAAGTAGATGTTTTCTTCCAAGGAATCTCAATATGTATATTGGTGAAGAATTCGTAACCAGACTCTGGGGTCTAGATATCCTTATTCCTACTGGACTGTGATTAATTTTTGACTGTAGAGTGGAAATACTTTTTTTTTAAAGAGTCACAAACTCATATTGATATTTGTAATTAAAATATAACATTATAGCTTTTTTTATTTCACTGGTTTTCTTATATTTTATCTTATATTGAAAATCTTGGTTCCTAATATTAACATATTTTTATTTCCTTAATTTAAAATGTATATAAAAAGAGTTTCAAAATACAATTCTAATATTTCTACTAAACAATAAAATCTATTGACTGCATTTACAAGTTATTTGAAGTTAACTATTTTCTCTGGGTGGGTAGTTTATCAAATTGAATTATAATTTAGATCATTTCTTTCCACTTGTCTCCTATTGTAGGAGGTGATTCCCCCCCTTTTTTGTTTAATTTAATTTTTTGAATATATAAAACATTTATATGTTTTAGAAATAAAAACTATGTAAGAAAATACACGTATACTCAAATATCATTGCCATTCTGATCTCCTCCAACCTCCCCCTTATTTTTCATTAGTTTCTTTTTAGAAAAATAAGGTATATGGTATATGTATTTTTATATTGTAACATATATGCACATGCATGTTTATATAATTCCTTTTCTTTTTATACAAAACATGGCACAGGGAGGAGGGGATAATTTTCTTCATCTCTACCCAGAATCCACTTACACTACTTTCTTGAGGATTAGAAAATTTGGACATAGGACAATCATTCAACTCAAAGGGAAAGGCGTGTTCTCCTTGGGGAGCTGAGGTGGACAAGGGGTGAGGTTAAAGCAGAACACACCAGAATGGGTCAGGGGTCAGAGCACCAAACTTGACTGTGGTTACCTGGAATGGTTGTTCCCATATTTTGCCATGTATAACATGCTCCTGTATAACACGCATTCATGTTTTGGCTCAAATTTTCAGGAAGAAGAAATCTTTCATTTAAATTTTTTAATTCAATTTTTAAATTTGTTTATATTTAGATAGTTGGTTTTTATATTGCAAAAGAATTTCAGCATTTATTTTTTAACATTATGGTGCAAGAAATTTTATGTGGAAATAATTACAAAACACAAGAACAGATATAATGTACAAGAAATTTTATGTATCAGTAATAAATTTATGATATTTATACATCATAGAAGGCCAAAAGCTCTTCATCACTGCACTATCTGAAGTATTGTCTTCTTCAGTTTCTACATTACTGATGTTTCTGAATTAGTACTACCCCTGTATAATGTGCATCCTTATTTTCCCCTCAAAAATTTGTGCAAAAAGGGCTCAATATACTCAGCAAAATACAGTATCTGGGCCTCATACCAGTGGGTTAAGCTCTACAAAGATAGGAACTATATTTGTTTTCTTCTATATCCCTACCTTTTAGCACAGTGTATCTGTTGGGTGAATAAAAGAATAAAAAGTATGTGCTATAATTTTGTGATCTAAAAAGAGAATGTAATTTTATGTTACTGTCTATAAACTAATGAGGCATAGGACATTGGGACATTTGGAGTACAGTAGTCTTAGGTTGGATTCCCTAGAAGCTGACCCAGGGATGGGAGTTGTGTGCAGGTGGTTTATTACACAAGTTATACATGTGTGGGGGAGTGAGGGAAAAAGGATAGGGAAAGGGTAGGAGTCAGGGTGTGACTTCTGCAAAGTCCCACAGAGAGATGCTTCAGCTTGATCCTGTAAGAGTACCGCAGAGGTTGAGTTAACCCTGGGAGTGGGAGTGTCACTAGTTCTTACTTTCACCCCAAGACAAGGGAGCTGAACTTTCATACTCTACATTTGTTAGTAATTGGTCAAAGGCTGCTCCAAAAAAGTAAATTCTCAGGCTTTTGTGTCTCCAGTGTAGGTAAATGCCTAATATTGTCTGGTATAAATTTTAACTCCCATTTAAAATGGACTTATTTTCTTAATCAACATTTTTATGAAAACAGCCATAAATGTGGAATATAGAGCTATAAATGACTGCTGTGTATTTATTTGGTAAAACTTTGTAAAGTGTGTTTAAACCAGATTACCAAGTAACCATGTAGATGTGTGTTTTGGATAATGCCTATTTCATTGTGTGCAATGCAACTCTCCTTTCTACTTCCTGCTTCCTTTCTACTGAAGCAAATCAGAATTCACCTAAATTATGCTCATGTTATTCATGGGGGTTCCCTCTAAAAAGACTTTTCTTTTGGAGGGGGTACTTAGGGCAATTTTATTGGCTTTTGAGAAACTT
Organism: Arctocebus calabarensis; assembly: GCA_963573935.1. NCBI lineage: Eukaryota > Metazoa > Chordata > Mammalia > Primates > Lorisidae > Arctocebus > Arctocebus calabarensis. The sequence continues at coordinate 7,721 of CAUYON010025194.1, read as the reverse complement.
ATTCAGAAATTTCTGTTTGGTTATCCTATTCTCATTGTTGATTTCCCCATAGAAAAGAGGCAGCCAAGATTGTTCATTGATTCTTTATATTGCCTTGGAGACAGCCTTTCCATTTCCATGAGATGCCATCCTATCTCAGCAATGGCAGCTTCACCTTGTTACTTGACACAATACTGTCAGGCACCATCAAATTTCATGAGTTGTCTGATTTTCATTGACCTTTCTCATTCTGTGCTCCCAGCATGTACCATTGTTTTCCAGCATCAAAAAGACACATAACCCAGGAGGTAAGATGTTCATAGGTTGGACCTGGAAATGGTACCTATCATTCCTATTCATATTTTGTTCGCTAGGACACAGTGATGTGACCCTACCAAGATGTGAGAGATGCTCAGAAATGAGGCCCAGCTATGCCTACCTAAGGAGGAGAAATGTGTTTGGTTGACAGTTGATCACTTCCTTATACAACCGCAATTTTTATATTTGCATTACAACATTACTGATCAAATAGTGGGTCAACACGTAGCTTTTTAAGAAGAGACAAATTTTTGTGTACTGATATAGGATAACTTCTAAAATGTTTTAAATATGGAAAAATCAAGTATGAAAATATTGTTTAAAATATGTTTTAAATATGATAGACTTTGCCTATCAAGTTGGCATCTCCCCATCCTCCCTCCTTATAAGAAAATAAAAAAAGGTATTTGCAGAGGATACCTCTGGAAGTATTCACAAGAAACTTGCAGTAGTGATGACCTTTTCACTTGCTGTGGACTGAGTGCTTGTTTTTCCAAAACTGTTCTCTATTTTCTCCTAAGAATTACTATGCATTTTCTCCATTATGGTTGTGTGTGTGTTTTAAATCCCCATGACACAGCTCACAAAGCTTTGCATTAATACCTAGGTGTTTTCAGACTTTCTCTTGATTGTTAGTAGCAAATGCTTTTAATCATTTTGTTGTCTTTCGCTAAAGGCTCTTCAGTCTTTGTGAGGTGCCCCCTAGGGAGCAGTATTGAAATAATGGACTTGCCAAGGGACAAAATCTGGAATCTCAAATCTCATTCTTTGGCATTAAATAGACCCCCAGCTTAAAATAGCCTTCAAGTCACTCCTCACTATATTACCTTGTTTTATTTTCATTATAGCACTTACTACTAACTGACATTAAAAAAATGTATTTGCAATTATCTGTCTCTTTCAGTAGAGTGTCAGATGCAGGGGTAAATGGGCCTTCTCTACTGATTCTAACGATATCACATACGTATCTGAATCTCCATAGCCTGTTGCGAATGTTGCGCTTGTATCCTCACTGTATTCTAAATTCTCCAGTTTCCAATCCAAGATTTCGAGTCACTTTGCCCACAGTTTTACCGTGGCAATGACTACATTGTACCGTTATTGCTAGTTGACTGACACATCTGTGTCTCAACTGTGAACTCAAGGGTAGAAATCTCCTCTGATCTTTGCATCTCCAGTTCTTTGTACCCAGTAGATTAAAGAAAGCCCTGAAGACATAGGGCTTAGAATTCTTAATAAAATTATAAGGAATGATAACCTTGAAAAATGTCCTTGCTTTTAATTATTTGAAAGATGATCCTTATTGCCTGCTGAGTTATTATTTGGCATTAAATAAAGGAGTAAAAATGAAGAGATAGTTAAAATGCATGTTTCTATAAGAAAAGAAAGTAGAGAGAAAGAAAAACGTCAGGAAACCAAGCAAGTGGGATCAAAGTGAAAAAGATTGTTATCAAGCGTTGTGGAGGGCGCCTGTAGTCCCAGCTACTTGGGAGGCTGAGACAAGAGAATCGCCTAAGCCCAGGAGTTGGAGGTTGCTGTGAGCTGTGTGATGCCATTGCACTCTACCAAGGGCGATAAAGTGAGACTCTGTCTCTACAAAGAAAAAAAAAAAAAGATTGTTATCAAACAAAGAAGAGAGCATTCTACAGCATAATCCAAATATTAGGACACAGACAGTAGCTGTTTAGTGGAATAACTTTTGAATAGGTGACAAAAAATGCTAGCTATGAAAATCCATTGTGTGTGTCTTGTTGAATTCTCTATGCCCTCAGCAGAGCAACATGTGAAGACAGGTGAATTCAGTTCTTCAGCTGAAATATGATGATCATTCAAGATGTAACTCGAGAAGAATTATAATGCTTCGGTAAAAACAAAAAACCAAAGCCCAAAGGTGTACTACTCATAGAGAAAAGATGTTTTTAGCTTTTAGTCTGATCTCAGCTCTTTAGCCTGGAGAAGGTCAACCAAAAATCATTTTTTTTCCAACTTTTTTTGGTGAAAACTAACTCTGGACTTCTTTAAGCACTACTGAGCTGCCTTAGCATGGGGTTGGTGGTGGCATTTGAGGTTGTTTCCAAAAAATGTTGGCAAAATAAAGTAATGATCATTTTCTAGATTTGCAGCATGCCTGAGAATTATAGAATACTGGTTAATTTTATTTTATTGCAATTACATTTTAATTTTACTCAATTAGATAAGACAAGATATGATGAAGTTGATTTTGAAACCTTTATAAACTCTAAAAAACAATGCTAATGGTAGTGGCTATTATTGTAATTATGATTAGTATCATTCTGCTGGTGAACTTGGGGAAGGAAGTAGGGAGTTTGGAGAAACAAACTTTCTCTTTAAATTGAGTTTACTGACTCATCTCAACCTCATGGGTGACTAGAGAATGTGGTTTGTTCCTGGACTAGTGGAGGGTCAGCCCCTGAAGTGATTCCAGCAGAGCCTCTGGTCTGAAAGCTGTCACATCATAGATGACGCCAGGATGCTGGATCCATTTCAAAGTAACTCAGTGGGGCAGAGAACTATTAATATATTTATCACCACAGGTATTAGTTATATGTCACTACTGAGAAATTGCTTCAAAGTGTTGCTTTTTACCCTTTTGTTTGTTTAATCATATGTTGTCTATCTTTTAAATTTTATTTGCGCTCATGTGTTGTATTCAAAGGTAGACTCTTTTGTTTCTGAAAAATTTCCAAACTATATACAGTTTGTATTTCGAAGGTAGGTTGTAGAAATTAAATCAAATTAGAATATAGGTGAAAGGCCTGAAGAGTTACATATGGCAAATAAGCATGTGAGATAGTCGACATCATTAGTCATTAGGGAAATAAAAATTAAAACCAAAATGAGATACCACTACACACCCATTAGAATCGCTAAAATGAAAAAAATAAAAAATAAATTGGTGATGAACCCCCAAATTGCCAGAAAAGATGCAGAGAAGATGGATCACTCATTGTTGGTGGAATGTTAAATGGCACAAAAATGTAATCTGGTGTCATACAAAAAGGTGTACATGAATGTTTAGAGTAACAACTCATTAAAGATTATTTTTAAATTTTTACTTGTGATAAAATACACACAGTATAAAATTTGTAATCTAACCACTTTTAAGCATGCAGTTAAGTAGGGTTAAGTATATTTACATTGCTGTGCACCCAATGTCTGGGAGATTTTTATCTTACCAAACTGAATCTATACACCTATTAAAACAACTCCCCACTTCTCTCACCTTTCCACCCTCTGACAACCACTATTCTACTTTCTGTTTCTACCCATTTGACTATGCCAGTTTTTATTAGATAAATGGAATTATACAGTATTTGTCTCTTTGTTATTGGCTTATTTTACTTAGCGTAATGTTTTCAAAGCCCAGGCACATTGTAGCATGAAAAGAATTTTTTCCCTTTTAAGGCTGAGTGATATTCTACTGTGTGAGCATGTGTGTGTAGTTTGTTCATCTGTTGAGCACATGTGGGTTGTTTACAATTTTTGAATTTTATGAATATAGCTGCTATGAACAGTCTCACACAACTCTTTGTGTGAATAAATGTTTTTGACTTCTCTCAGACAAAAACCTAAAAGTGGAATGATGACTCCTTTATATGGTAGAGGTCTGTTTAAATTCTAAGGAAATTGCCAAACTGGTTTTTGAAGTGGTTATACCACTTTATTTCCCATCAGTAGTGTGTGAGAATACCAGTTACTTTGTAACTTTGTCAAAATCTGATGTTCAGTATTTTTAAATTTAGACATTCTAATAGAAGTGGTGGTATCTCTTTGTGGTTTTACATTTGTATTTTCTTAATGACTAATAATATGGAACATCATTTTATTTTCTTATTATCCATGTCTATTTCTTGGTGAAATGTTCATATTTTTTACCCATTTAAACAATTAGATTCTTTTTCTTATTACTGAGTTTTCTTTCTATGTTGTAGATATGAGTCCTTTATTAGACATGTATATGTTATAAATATGGATATTTTTATTCTCTTAAAAGCATCTTCTGAAGAATAGGAGTTCTTAATTTTGATCTCTTTCATGGACTTTGCTTTTTGTGTCATATCTAAGAATCACTGGCAAACTCAAAGTCAAAAAGGTCTTTGCCTATGATTTTTCTAGAAGCTTTATGGTTTTAGGTTTACATTTAGGTCCATAAACTATATTGAGTTAACTTTTATATATGGTGAGAGGTGTGGATCAAAGCTTATTAATTTTTACAAGTTGATATCCAATTGTTATAGCACCATTTGTTGAAAATATTCCATTTCCCATTGCATTGCCTTCACACTATTGTCAAAAATTCGTTCTTTGTATATGTGTGGGCCTAATTTTTGGATTCTCTCTTCTGCTTCATTGGTTCTTTCTGTTTATTTTGACACTGTGATCACACTCTTGGTAATTGTAGGCCTATAATAAGTTTTGAAGGCAAGAAATGGAAGTCCTCCAACTTTGTTCTTTTTCTACAGTGGAAATTACCAAGCTGATTCTAAAATTAGAGTGTAAAGGATCTAGAGTAGCCAAAACAACTTCGAAAAAGAACAAAATTGGAGGACATTTTAACAGTATTGATCTATTTGACTGTTGGCCACAGTATATCTTTCCATTTGTTTTGGTCTTCTCAAATTCTCTCAGAAAAACTTTGTAATTTTTCTTGTACGGGTTTTGTGTGTGATTTGTCAGATTTTATCCTAAGTATTTCATGTTTTTGATGGTACTTTAAATGGGATTGTTTGTTAAAATTTCAACTTTCAATTTGTTGTTGGTATAGAGAAATATAATTGATGTTGTATATTCATCTTGTATTCTTTAACCTTGTTAAACTCACTTAATAGGAATATAAGTGTAGATTTATTATTTGCATATTTTTGTCTGAGGATTGTGTCAGGGTAATACTAGCTTTATAAAATAAATTGGGAAGTTTTTTTCCCTATTCAATTTTCCGAAAGAGTTTGTATAGAGTTTTTTTTTTTTTTTCTTTATTAAACCTTTGGTAGAATTCACTAATGAAGACATATGGGGCTGAATTTTCTTTGTGAAAGATTTTAAACTTCAAATTCAATTTTTAAAATATGGGACTATTCAAGTTACATCTTTTTTCTTGAGCAAGCTGTGATAGTTTGTCTTTTTCAGGGAATTTTTCCTTTTAATTCTACGTTGTCAAATTTATTGGCATATAGTTATTCAGACTACTCCCCTGTTATCCTTTAGTCACCATAGAATCATTAGTAGAAAAGTCCTCATATTTCTAATATTAGTGATTTCTTTTTTCTCTCTTTGATCAGTTTGGCTAGATGTTTATCAGTTTTATTGATCTGCTCTAACAGCCAGCTTTGGTCTTCTCTATTGTGTTTCTATTTATATTTCATTAATTTCTACTCTAATTTTTTTAAAAAAATTATTGTGTATATTTAAGGTATATAGCATAATGTTATGCACAAATAGTAAAAAGATCACCATAGGGAGGCAAATTAACACATTCATCCTCTCACATAGTTACCCATTTTTTTTTTTTTTTGTGACAAGAGCAACTAAAACCTACTCATTTAACATAGATACCAAATACAGGATAATTTTCTTACATATCGTCCTCATGTCGTACATTAGATCTCCACACTTGTTCACCTGAAAGATCTGCTACTTTACATCCTCTGACCTGTATCTCTTCATTTCCTCCTCATCGTACCTCTCTCTCCCCTCTACCACTGGCAACCACCCTTCTGTTCCCTGTCTCTGTTTAATTTTTTTGAGGTTCCACATGTAAATGAGATCATGCAGTATTTTTTGTATATGTCTGTCTGATTTCACTTAGTATAATGTCCTCAAATCTCATTCATGTGGCAAGTTCTTATTCTTTTTTTAGGAATAGATAATATTCCATTATACATATCTATATATCTATATCTACAATTACCTCTCTCTCTCTATATATATATTTCTTATAGGTTCTTTATAAATTCATGCATTGACAAATAATTAATTTATTTCCATATTGTGGCTATTATAGATAATGCTGTGATAAACATGGAGGAATGGAGGGGCAGGTATCTTTACAAGGCAGTGATTTCATTTCCTTTGGTATATCCTGAAGTAGGATACCATATCATATGATAGTTCTATTTTTAATTTCCTTAGAAAACCTCAGTCCACACTGTTTTCCAAAAATTGAAAACAGTACCAATCTACATTTCCACCAACAGCATAGAAGAGTTGTCTATTTGTCATACCCTCAGCAATATCCTTTTACCTTTTGATAATAGCCATCCTAATAGGTGCCAGGTAACATCTCATACTGGTTTTGATTTGCATTTCCCTAATGATTAATGATGTTATTTGTTCTGATCTTTAATATTTCTTCTTTCCTGCCTCATTGAAGTTTAATTTGCTATTTCCCCAATTTTCTTAAGGTGAAAGCTGAGGTAGTTAATTGAAATCACTCTTCTTTTGTAGTGAGTGCTATGAAATTCTCACTATTGCTTTTGCCATATCCTACAAATTTTAATATATTGTATTATCATTTTTATTTAGTTAAAACTATCTTCTAATTTTATTTTTGATGTCTAAATCTGGGGTGGGTTTAGGCATGTGTTATTTAATTTTCAAATATTCAGAGATTTTTCCAGATGTTTTTCTGTTATTGATTTTTAGTTTAATTTCATTGTGGTTAGTCAGACAACATGTATCTGTATTTAATGCTTTCAAATTTTTTGAGCTTTGTTTTATGGCCCAGGCTATGGCATATCTTGGTAAATGTTTCTGTGTACTTGAGAAGAATATGTATATTATTTAGACAAATGTGTTGGGTAGTGTCCTATAAACATAAATTTAGGCCATGTCAGTTGACTGTGGTTAAGTCTACTATATCCTTCCTGATTTTGTATCTTTTTAATTATTGACAGTATTGAATAATATTGAATCTCTGGGTATAATTGTGGATTTTGTTCACTTCTCATTTTAGTTCATTTATTTTGAAGCTTTATTATTAAGTGTGTAAGAATTTAGAAATTTTATGTTTATCATTATGGAATAATCCTTTCCATGCTTGTTTGTATTGATATAGACTTTGTCTGGTATTCAGTATAACCATTACAGGTTTGAGCAGTAATTTTTTTTTTAATATTTATTTATTTTTTTTATTGTTGGGGATTCATTGAGGGTACAAGAAACCATGTTACACTAGTTGCATTTGTTGGGTAAAGTCCCTCTTACAATCGTGTTTTGCTCTCAAAAAGTGTGGCACACACCAAGACCCCAAGACCCCAACCCCCTAGCTCCTTCCCTCTCTCTGCCCTTCCTTTCCCCACCCCTCCCTCATTCTTTCTCTCTCTGCTCTCCCCTTCCCTCACCCCCACTGTGTCAATAATTGTCACTAATTGTGGTCAATCATTTTAAACAGGGATCCTCATTAA
>CAUYON010025193.1:0-10227 GCA_963573935.1 Arctocebus calabarensis | reverse complement strand
CAGTCTTCTCTGAAGTGGCCAATCTGACCACAATGGAAGCACTTGTTTTTCACTCCTCTGGTTTCCCTCTGGCCCTGAAGGTTGCTTGTTTGTCAGAGTGCTATTACTAGAGCTGTCATTCTTTTCTGTTCCTTTCTCTCTTTTTCCTCCTTTCTCTCCAGATCTCAGTTACAAAAGACCATAGTGGCTGTCTTAAGAAGATTCTCCAGGTTATGGATTGGGACTATAGCCAATTTCTGGAGTTTCCTTTGAATGTCTGGGGCCACTTGAGGGATAAATTTGTCTTTTACAATAATCTGACACAAGCACCTAATTTTCAATAAACCAAACAAGAACATACACTGGGGGAAAGACTCTTTATTCAATAAATGGTGCTGGGAAAACTGGATATCCACATGGAAAAGACTGAAACTGGACCCATCCTTTCTCCACTCACAAAAATTGATTCAAGATGGATAAAGGACCTAAATTTAAGGCTTGAAATGATAAAAATCCTCAAAGAAAGCATAGGAAAAACACTGGAAGATATCAGCCTGGGGAAAAACTTCATCAAGAAGACTGCCACCACAATTGCAACAACAAAGATAAGCAAATGGGACGTAATTAAACTGAAAAGCTTCTGTATAGCTAAGGAGACAACAACCAAAGCAAATAGACAACCTACACAATGAGAAAGGATATTTGCATATTTTGAATCATACAAAACCTTGATAACTAGGATCTACAGAGAACTCACATTAATTCACAGGAAAAAAGCCAACAATCCCATATATTAAAGGGGAAGAGACACGAATGGAACCTTCTCTAAAGAAGATAGACAATGGCTAGCAACATATGAAAAAATGCTCATCATCCTAATTATTAGAGAAATGCAAATCAAAATCACCCTGAGACACCATCTAACCCCAGAGAGAATGGCCCACATCACAAGTCTCAAAACTGCAGATACTGGCATGGATGTAGAGAGAAGGGAACACTTTTACACTGCTGGTCGGACTGCAAACTTATACAACCTTTTTTGGAAGGAAGTATGGAGAAACCTCAAAGTACTCAAGCTAGATCGCCCATTTGATCCTGCAATCCCATTACTGGGCATGTACCCAGAAGGAAAGAAAATCCTTTTATCATAAGGACACTTCCTTATGATTAGACTGTTTATAATTGCCAAAATGTGGAAACAGTCTAAATGCCCACCAACCCAGGAATGATTAACAAGCTGTGGTATATGTACACTATGGAATACTATTCAGTTATTCAAGAAAAAATGGAGACTTTACTGCCGTTGTATTAAACTGGATGGAAGTGGAACACATTATTCTTAGTAAAGCATCACAAGAATGGAGAAGCATGAATCCTATGTACTCAATTTTGATATGAGGACAATTAATGACACAGTGGGGGTGGAGGAAGGGGAGAGCAGAGAGAGAAAGAAGGAGGGAGGGAGGTGGGGTCTTGGTATGTGCCACACCTTTGGGGGGCAAGACACAATTGTAAGAGGGACTTTATCTAGCAAATGTAATCAATTTAACCTGGTTTCTTGTACCCTCAACGAATCCCCTACAATTAAAAAAAAATATGAGACAGAGAAAGACCAAGTTAGTTGGGGAGAGTGGCCTTTTGGAATTATTCTATGGCATAAGCTCTCGGCCAGTGAATAAAGCCCTTCCTCTTATAAACATGGTGTTTGGGTCCTCTTTCTCTCCATTGAGCCTTGTATTCCTGCAACACCGGCCTCTTCTCCTGGTCTGGCACTCAGAGCTGAATAAGAGAATCTACTTTGCCTCAAACATGTTACAAGGCCCAGAGAGATGTAAATAAACTCCCTCTTAAAATACCTGAGGGTATCCTTCATTACACAACAACAAATGGAGAACCAGGTCACTGAAAAGAATTCAGGAATGGCCAAAGGCAATGGATTTTTTTTTGAGCACTTGGCAGTCTGTCTTCTTATCCACAACACTCACTTCACTTGAATGTTTCCCACTCCAGAAAGTACAGCATGGTGGCAGACAGGCAATCTGTCTGAGTAACCTGCACAGCTCTTTATCTTCCTCCTATACACAGCAATCTTGGAGAAGCTCAGAAGAGAGTGTTAGATAATTGCAAAACTCCATTTCCCTATCCCGATTATCCACCGAAAAGTTCAAACTTATGACCCGCCCCCTACGGCTCTTCGCACCAGAGCAGTAACCCCTTATTCTACTATCCTGTCACCTCCCCTAACCGAACCTACATAAGGTGCCCTTGTCTTTTGTTCCCTCTTTTCTCCTCTTCTCTTCTCTCTCTCCCCCTTCTCCCCCAGTGTGTCTCCTCTGTCTTCTCTCTCTCTCTCCCCTCTTCCTTAATGCTGCTCTGCAGCTTCCACTGCCAATAAAGACCTTTCGTATAAGCCTTGGTGTTCTGCAAGGTTTGTGCTGGTTGAGTGCCCCCCTTTCAGAGAGTTGCTACATTGTTACCAGAACTCTACCTGCTCTTTCTAAACACACAGCAAGTGCAAGGAAATTAGTGCAGTTATTCAAGTAATTCTTCAGACTGACCTTTGACGCTCATGGCTTGATTCACCCTAAGATATAGAGTGGCTAGTTGTGGTTTGCTGAAAAGATCAACTCACAGTTATGGTACATTAATAACAGAAAGGTTTCTTTCCAATAACCATGTGTGTGTGGGGAAGCACAGAATGATTTCCCAAAGTTTCAGTGATGGTCAGTGACTTTTAAAGATGACTTTTAGAAGGGAGGAGGAAAGGCTCGGTGCCTGTGGCTCAATGGGATAAGGCGCAAGCCATGTACACCTGAGCTAGTGGGTTCAAATACAACCTGGGCCCGCCAAACAACAATGAAGGCTGCAACCAAAAAATAGCCGGGCATTGTGGCGAGTGACTATAGTCTCAGCTGCTTGGGAGGCAGAAGCAGGAGACTCATTTGAGCCCAGGAATTGGAGGTTGCTGTGAGCTGTGATGCCACAGCACCCTGTCCAGAGTGACAGCTTGAGGCTCTGTCTCAAAAAAAAAAAAAAAAAAAAAAAGAAGGGAGGGGGAGAGAAACCAGAATGTACCTGTGTAGCAAGTGCTTGCTAGGAGGGGAGAGGGTAGATAGGTGGAAACATATTGATTTGTAAATTAACCTGAGAAACAGGTATTGTGCTTCAAACAACCTTGGAGCTAGGTCTATTAGCATGTGATAGGGAGGCCAGCAACCTTTTCAGATTCTAAATCAGGTTACATGGGTAACCTGAAGAAGAGAGACCAGTGCTTTCTGATCAAAAATGGCCTTTTCATTTAAAATATTCTTTATACCAAGAAATCATATTTTGGGGTGAAATTTTCTTCAGCTCCTTCACTGAAGACATCAGTACTTACACCAGATACCTAGAAAGCAGTCAGGCAGCATCAAATTAACATCTGTGTTCTAGCCAGAGGCTTAAATACAGCTCTACTTTTCTCTTCATCTTCACATCTTGGCAATTCATTGCTGTATTTGCCTCCCAGACCTGCTTAAGGTTCAAAGCAAGATAGCTTCTGTCCTGCAACCTTCATCTCCTCAACTCAAGTACCCCCTTCAGGCACACGTATCTCTGATACCTTTCCACTGGTCAGCCAAACTGGTGCAGAGCATGAGTCCACAGAGAATTAGAAGGGGAAGAGGAAGAGAATTGCATTCCACTGTAATCTCCTCAGATGCTTCCACTTCCTCCCGCATGAGTGCTGCTGCCAGGTCTTGGCTCTGTATCACGGAGGAGATGAAATTCCTGTGTGGCAGATCCCTGACAGTGGCGCCTGCAGTGGGACCCTGCCCAATGGTGATGTCAGGATCTGCTTGTGAGAGGAGCCCAGGCTCCACTCCCGATTCTCGTGGGCAGCCATTGCAGCGTTTACTATTTCTTGAGTCAAGGCTCCAAAGCTTATTTTAACCCATTATATTATTGGTAGGGTTTTGGGAATTTTCTAGTTAGGGGTTATAATCTTTAAACCTATCATCATGTCTTATTTGTATTTCTCTTTGTGGACATGTGTGTTGGATATAGATGTACCCAGGACTGGAACTGCTGTATCATTAGATGTGTGGACTAGAGGATTTAGTAGATACTGCCAGACTCTTTTTCCAATTTAGGGGTTCTTCCAATTTATTTATCTTTATTTTATTTTATTTATTTATTTATTTTGAGACAGAGGTTCACTGTTTCACCCTTGGTAGAGTGCTGTCACAGCAAAGTCATAGCTCACAGCAACCTTGAACTCTTGGGTTTAAGCGATTCTCTTGCCTTGGCCTTTCAAGTAGCTAGGACAACAGGTGTCTGCCACCACACCTGGCTATTTTTTCTATTATAGTTGTTATTGTTGTTTAGCTGGCCCAGAAGGGGTTCGCCACTCTTGGTGCATGTGGCTGGTGCCAAAACCACTGTGCTATGGGCACTGAGCCAGTTCTTCCAATTTAAAGTTCCACCAGCAATGGTAACACACCTTGGCTAAGTTAATATTTTCTAGCTGTTTCATTTTAACTTAAATTACACTAATGGAAACAAATGTAATATTACCTCTAGTTTTTCCCTCTTTTATTTTCACTTGAATGCTGGTGACTCCTCATCCCACCCAGTTCTCTCCTGTGTGTAACTGTTGCAGGAAGACCCAATGGAGAGAAAGAGCACCCAAACACCACGTTTATAAGAGGAAGGGCTTTATTCACCAGCTGGGAGCTTACGGCATAGACGAATTCCAAATGGGCGCGCTCCCCGTCTAGCTTGATCTGTCTCTTTTTATCGACAGTCAAAAAGTTCCACCCCACAGGTACCCTTCTCATTGGCCAATTTGAATCAAGCGGGAGATGCTAGTCTAGCCCCCACAGAACTACAGGATTTCACAGAACTTAGAAATTTCCAAGTTCCAGGAAGTTAAGTTTACAAATTCCTAAGGGCTGAGTCACCATGGAGAGGACCCGCAAGTGTAGCCTTGTGCTCTCCTTGACAAGACCTGTTCTCCCAGACCTCACCCTTCTTGGGTATCCTCTCTCAATATCTCAGGTATGTCCTCAGGATGGGCTCCTGGTCTTCATGAGGGAGGTCCATTCTGTTCATTTGGGATTTAATCACACATCAGAACATATCTACATTTCTGTCAAGCTTTGTTGTTCTTTGGCATGGTAGCTGACAGGGCGTTGCCACCCCAAGTCCTCACGCTCTTGGACTGTCTCGCTTTCCCCACTGAGTAGAAAGGTAGTTATGTGCAGTCTCTTTCCAGCAGCAAGCAGACCTCCTCTGAAGGGTGAAGAGAAGTTGTGGAGGCATCAGTACTGTGTGGATTCAAGAAGAGCACCTACAGTAATAAAATATAAACATTTGTATTACCTACCTACTAATTTTGTTTTAGTTCTTAGATAGGTAGAGGGTATGTAGTGTTGTTGACTTGGAAATAGCAGCATTCAAAGTGTAAAAGTTTGGGGCATTGGACAGAGAGATATAGATTAAATTCTTTCCCCACTGCTTATTAGCCGGGTGACTTTCAGTGAGTGACTTAAATTATCTATGCTTTGGTTTCTTTATCAGTAGGAAAAACACTGCATAGGGTTGTGAGGACTAAATGAAATAATGTTTATAAAACAATCAGCCAAATGATGGACATAGAGTGTAAGTTCTATCAATGCCCCTTCTCTTCTTCCCCTTTGTTGAAAAGGTATATGATGATGTAAAGACAGCTCCCATCAGGCTAGAAGGCCATGGCTGATTTTGATTGCATTTTGTTTCATTTTAAGAGACTTCTTGCTCCTAGAGATCTAATTCACTGTGGGGCAGTGTTACCCGTGGACCTGAGTCTATGTGCTTATGTGCTGCTAATGGGCAGAAGTCAGATGCCTTTTAGGGGGAGCCAGTAGGATCATTCAGCCGTCAGGACTGGGACAGCACCTGCTCCCTGGGTTCTTTCATTTTAATTCTAGGGTACAGCTTCTGACCATGGTGCTAAAGGACACTGTTGAAGATTCCCTGCCTAGTTTCCCTTCTCTCTACTTCCTTCAGTCCCAGAGTGGCTTAAGGTCTTCTGGGCAGCTGGGGCCTGGACACATGTAGTTCCCCATAGTAAAGCTTCACAACTCCACACTGAAGGCATTTGCTCAACTCAGGAAGATGCTGAATCAGGTTGGAAATTAACAGACCATTTTTAATACTTTCTTTCTTTTTCTTTTTTGTATTTTTGAGACAGAGCCTCAAGCTGTTGCCCTGGGTAGAGTGCTGACATCACAGCTCACAGCAACCTCCAATTCCTGGGCTGAAGCGAGTCTCTTGCCTCCACCTCCCACGTATCTGGGACCACAGATGCCTGCCACAATGCCCAGCTATTTTTTGGTTGCAGCTGTCATTGTTGTTTGGTGGGCCCGGGCTGGATTCGAACCCCGCGAGCTCAGGTGTATATGGCTGGCGTCTTAACCACTTGAGCCACAGGCACCAAGCCCCAATACTTTCTGATTCAGCCTTCCTTCTAATAACCGGAATTGAAATAAGAATAACAATGCTGATAACTAGCATTTACTGAGGCCCTGCTACTTTACCTGTGTTATTAAATTATATAATGACATCTTATAAGCAACTTGGGCCTAACATACAGTAAGCACTCAACAACTTTGCTTTGCTATTGTTATTTTCATTTAATCCTCTCAAAACTTATGGGCTGATATTACCATCCTCATTTTCCAAATAAAGAACCTGACACTTACTTTCAATAAGTAGTACACATTGTGGTCATTCAGCCAGAAAACAGCAGAGGCAAAATTAGACCCCAGGTCTTTTGGTCCTAAGCTATTGTCAAAACATTACTCTAAAAAAAAAATTTACTCTACGTTTTAAGATGCCTCTGGCCACATAAACAGAAGTCAGTATGACTATTTGATTGGATTCACCCCGTTTCTTCTGAGCTCAATCAAATTGTGCATGGAGGTTGGCTCACCCGAGCTTGGAATATTCGCCTGTGTGCCTCTCTCGTCCATGCCACGTTTAGTAACACCACATGGGCAGCATGAGATTAGCTGTGGTATGGAGATTTGCATCTCATAACTAGCAAACACTGCAAATCAGGGCTTTCTACATTTTTTTCTAGAGACATGGCTTACCAGTACACCACTGACCCAGAGGGTTAGGGAATAAGACATGGAGGGTGGCACCTGTGGCTCAAAGGAGTGGGGCACCAGCCCCATATACCAGAGGTGGTGGGTTCAAACCTAGCCCTGGCCAAAAACTGAAAAAAAAAATAGACATGGGCAACATCAAGGATCATCATTTATGCCTGTGGTTTTTCGTCTGTGGTCTCCAGACTACATACATACTACGGAAGAAAAATAGGAATTGCTGGGTGTATTAGTTATATATTGCTGTGTAACAAATTACCCTGGGCTGGTTCAAAGGTAGAGAGTTATCTCAATGGATAGTTCACAGTCAGGTACAGACCAAACTCCTTGATTTACTCTTTTTTTTTTTTTTTTAAGACAGAGCCTCAAGCTGTCACCCTGCTTAGAGGGCTGTGGCGTCACAGCTCACAGCAACCTCCAGCTCTTGGGCTTAGGCTATTCTCTTGCCTCAGCCTCCCAAGTAGCTGGGACTACAGGTGCCCGCCACAACGCCTGGCCATTTTTTGGTTGTAGCCGACATTGTTGTTTGGCGGGCCTGGGCTGGATTCGAACCTGCTAGCTCAGGTGTACGTGGCTGGCGCCTTAGCCCTTTGAGCCACAGGCGCCGAGCCATTGCTTTACTCTTTTTCTCCTCACTACTACATTTGGCTAGTCAAAAATAAATAAATAAATAGTCAACAAAATAAAAAAACTTTTTAAAAAAGAAAAAAACCAAGTAACTGTGAACTTTAGTGCCTTAAAGCAACAATAAATATACAGGATAGACATAAAGTTTGTGGGCAATTGCTATGTTAAACTATTTTAAATTGCACACAAACTTTAAGTGCACACTGTATATTATCCCTCATAGTTTTGAAGGCCCAGAATTTGGGAGAAACTTACCTGGATGTGTCTGCCTTCAAGACTCACAGCCTCATGAAACCACAAGTAAGATACTGGCTGGGCCTCCGGTCATCTGAGCAAAATTGTCTCCTTCACCTCATTCTGGTTGTTGTGAGGCCTCAGATTCCATTCACATGGACTTGGCCTTAGAGCTGCTGGAGTGTTTTCACGATGTGCCACCCTTCCAGGGCGAGTGATCTGAGAGAGCAAGCCGAAAGCTGTTTTATGAACTAGCTTTGTAGGTCAAATTCTGCCATTTCCAAAGTGAAGCCAGAAAAGCAGCCTACAAGATTAAGTCGGAGAAGCCGAGTTGAAGGAGTAGTCTGAATCCCCCACCGCCCACTGTGATTATCTACTTGAGGTTTCACCGTGATTAAAAGGATGTTTTGAAGAGGTAGTCACACATAGACGATAAGCATTGTGATATTGTTAGAATAATAGCAACTTTGATGTTATGTTGTTTTCTTTGATGATTCTCATAGTTTGTTAGGGTAAAGGTTACTTTAGAGTGAAGGTTACTTTCATATTGTTTAAACATTTTGCATTGCTAGAGTGAAGACTACTTTGATGTTGTTTTCTGTCAGATACAGTTAAAATTTTCTTGGTCTGTTTCCTTGCATTCCCATTATAAAAACCATTAGAATTATAACTGAGGCAGAACAGAATGGAGAGGCTATACTCTTGCTGTTCTCCAGATTGCTGGCCTTCTGACAATAAAGCTTGGTGGACCTAATCCACGTCTCTGCATCTGGCTGACAGTGACAGGTGGCCGGACCGTCTTACCACACAAGGATGTGAATAGCAGGAGGTAGGGATTGTTGAGAAATCTTAAAGGCTGGCTACCACAGTGCTACAAAGAACCGGACTGGTAGTAAATCTTTTTCTCCTAAATCCCATGCCATCTGCCTGATATCTACAGCAAACAGGATTTTCTTAGCAACAAAGAAGGATAACTGTTGGGTAAGCAAACAAATGATAGTGTGTGCTCCTACATTACGCGCTTGCCAGATGTAAAATTCTTCTTGTGTTCACCATCAGTTAGGCTTTACATGTTTTCTCCCAGCTTATTAAGCAGAATAAATTACTCTTGTCTCTTTTATACTTGGTTTGCATAGGCCAACTTTGTGTCTCTCTGAATAGACAGCCTTTTCAAGGGATGGGGCTACAATCAAGAATTTATCTCTTGAATAAGGGGGAAAAAACAAGGCTGTTGTGATAAATAGAGTTAGTTTCTTTGGCTCTGAAGAAACAAGAGTAGTAATTAATGCCTCTATCTCATTTGGCCTGATCACAGGTGTGTAATTCTGAATCTGCTACTTGCTGGGTTAATATCCAGGTTTAAGGAGAATGTTGTGGGACTGCTCCTAAGGCAGCTATCTTCGAAAGTGTGTGAAACATTTTCAGAGCAGTGTACAAGAAGGAAAGAGGGGAAAGAAGTTTTTTTTTATTTTTATTAAATCATAATTGTGTACACTGGTGCAATCATGGGGCACAATGTGCTGACTTCATATACAATCTGAAATATTTTCATCGAACTATTTAACATAGCCTTCATGGCCTTTTAATCACTATATGAAAACATTTATATTCTACATTTAGTAATTTTCACTTGCACCCTTCTAAGATGCACTGTAAGTGTGATTCCCCCAATCACCCTCCCTCCACCCATCCTACCCCCTCCCCTCCCCTCCCTTGCCCCTTTCCCCATTTCTTGTGCTATAACTGGGTTTTAGCTTTCAGATGAAAGCTATAGATTAGCTTCATAGTAGGGCTGAGTACATTGGATACTTTTTCTTCCATTCTTGAGATACTTTGCTAAGAAGACTATGTTCCAGCTCCATCCATGTAAACATGAAAGAGGTAAAGTCTCCATCTTTCTTTAAGGCTGCATAGTATTCCATGGTATGCATGTACCACAATTTATTAATTCATTCGTGGGTCGATGGGCACTTGGGCTTCTTCCACAACTTAGCAATTATGAATTGGGCTGCAATGAACATTCTGGTACAGATATCTTTATTGTGATGTGATTTTTGGTCTTCTGGATATATACCTAGTAAAGGAATTATAGGATCAAATGGCAGATCTCTTTTTAGATCTCTAAGTATTCTCCAAACATCCTTCCAAGAGGAATATATTAGTTTGCATTCCCACCAAAAATGTAGAAGTGTTCCCTTTCTCCATATCCACGCCAGCATCTAGAATTTCAACATATTAACATGTTACAGTTTCTAAA
>CAUYON010025192.1:0-12223 GCA_963573935.1 Arctocebus calabarensis | reverse complement strand
TGGCATCACAGCTCACAGCAACCTCCAATTCCTGGGCTCAAGCGAGTCTCCTGCCTCCGCCTCCTAAGTAGCTGGGACCACAGGTGCCCGCCACAATGCCCGGCCATTTCTTGGTTGCAGCCGTCATTGTTGTTTGGCAGGCCGGGCTGGATTCGAACCCGCCAGCTCAGATGTACCTGGCTGGCGCCCTAGCCTGTTGAGCTACAGGCGCCTAGCCAAGAAAAACTTCTAAAATCTAAAACATCCTTAAAAAAAAAAAAAAAAAAATCAGAGTCTCTGGGGGTGGCACCAGAAATCTTCATATTAACACACTCTAATGCCAGAGGAGGGAGGAGGGTGGTTTGACATAACTTCCTAAGTTAACTTCTGTGCCTTCTGGTTAGCAATTCAGGTCCTTTCATAAATGGAGCCTTTTCCTGGCAAGGACATAGGAGAGTCCCCTCTCCCATGCCCTTCCCCAGAGTCTCAGGAGACAACTGACTACAGGGATATAAACTTCAGGAAGTCTCCTCAGAGAAGCCAGGAGTAGGTGCCTCTCCCTGGAATCTCTCCGTTACCTTCCTCAGCCTCTGGAGGGTAGAGCTTCAGGAGGGATAGGTCATCAGGGATGAGGTGGAGGCTGCTTTTCACCTGCAAAGGCAAAAAGTAAAAGGGTCAGTCCCAAGTCCCCACCTTACAGAAAGGGAAAACAAGATGATTCTTCCCTGACACCCAGCTCCCAAGACTTCCCTAAGGACATCAATTCCATGGCCCTCTCTTGGGGTCCCAGGAGTCCAGCTTCCGGGGTATGAAATTGTAGTACCCTTCCAGTAGCCCCTTTCCTAAGGTATTCTGAAAAGGCAGGTCTAGTTCTCCTTTTTAATTAAGTTGCTAGCCATTCCCCTACCCTAGACTCTTAGGGAGTCTCAGCCTCTTAGCTCACCCAACCATTTTGAGACTCCAGCCTCTTGACGCCCCCCAGTCCTCTCTGAACTCCCATGGACTCCTGCACCCAATACTC
Source organism: Arctocebus calabarensis (assembly GCA_963573935.1). Classification (NCBI taxonomy): domain Eukaryota; kingdom Metazoa; phylum Chordata; class Mammalia; order Primates; family Lorisidae; genus Arctocebus; species Arctocebus calabarensis. Next base: position 11,223 of record CAUYON010025192.1, on the reverse strand, counting down.
CAGCTCCCGGCCTTCCATAGCAACGGGTCCCAACCTCAAAATCAAACCTGTCTCAGGTCCTCCCAGACCCTCTCAGAACCCTCAGAGACCCCTCAGTCTCCCCATATCCCCAAGACTACATACAGCAACCAGAAATTCCACATATGCAATATACTCCAAACTGGCTACACATCCCAAAGTCCTCCTCCCCAGTCCGCAGAAACTCCAGGAGTCCTGCATCTCTCTGCCTCCCACACCCTACCTAGCCCCTGGCTTTCGTTTAGCGGCCAGGCGTCCTCAAACTTTTTAAATAGGGAGCCACTTCACTGTCCCTCAGACCGTTGGCCGGCCGGACTATAGTTAAAAAAAAAAAACTATGAACAAATTCCTATGGACACTGCACACATCTTATTTTGAAGTAAAAAACAAAACGGGAACAAATACAATTCACACTGAAGCATGTGACCCGCGCGCGGCCATAGTTTGAGGACCCCTGGTAGCCCCTCAAGACCAGCCCCGGGACCGGCCTCAACGCTCGCTCAATACAGCCCCGCCCTCCACGAGCCTTTGGCCCCACTCTGGTCGCCCAAACCCTTCGCCCTCCAGGCCTTCCACGCCAGCTCTCCCCGGGGACCTGGTTGCACCTTCCCGGAGTACACGGGAACCACCGGTGCCTCCCCCGGATCCAGCAGCAGCCGCGGCCGCCGCCTGACCAACTTCTGCGGAGATCCTGAGGGCTGTGCGTCCGCCCCTTCGCTGTCACTGTCGTTGTCGTCCCGGGTAGCCGCCGGCACCGGGGTGCCTGAGAGCGGAACCTCAACCGGGTCCGCAGCACCACGCGCGGTTACGACCCCCAGGATATCCTCATCGCTGTCACTGACCAAGTCCACAAGCATTGAGTCCAGATCGCACCGGGCTGGAGACCGCTGGGCTCGAAGACTCCGGCCCCGGCCGCGCCGGCCGCCCCCTCGACCCCCCCGTCCGCCCCGGCCCCCCCGAGCTCCTCGGCTGACGCCGCCGCCTCGGGACCGCGGGCCGGCTTTCCTCACAGGCTCCGCCATTGCACTACCTCCGAAGCCGCACACACCCGCCTCTACTCGCCTTGCCCGGCCCACTCCCGCGACTTTCGCCTTTTATTGGGCCAGTCGCCTGCTAGTCAGCGTCTCTTCCCGCCCACACACCCTGGATCCGCCTTTCCGCCTTGTCATTGGCCAGTGTACCCGCCCATCACGCATCTACCTCAGCAAGGAAGGCGCCAAAGATTCCAATCGCCTCAGCGCAACTCGCTGCGCGGCTTTGGATTCGGGGAGGCCCTCCCATTGGCCAGACTTCCCCTCCTATGACTAGCCTCTCCTGAACCTACCCATTAAAGAGATCTGTCTTCCCAGTGGTGGACGAGCGGAGCATGCTAGTGCTTAAGCCCTAAGGCTCTGGAAAGCAGTCTGGGAATTCTTTTACAAAGTGCGAAATGAGGCAGACTTTGAAAATGTCTCAGGTGTTGTCCGCCTTGCTGCATGGTGGACATGAGTAATTCCACTCAGACGCCTCACAGACGCTTTCACATGAATATCCGTCCTCACCCCAGACACCAACGAACCCTAGGAACACATTCCAAGTCAACACAAGGAACACCCCAAGGACAAGCTCTCACAAGGTACACCTCCCCATAACACACTTAAAGACTTTTTGGCCGGGGAAGGGACACAGGGTTTATTTTTAGCTCTGCCACCCAGGTTGGAGTGTAGTGGCCGGATCATAGTTCACTGCAGCCTCGAACTCCTGGACTTTGCATTTTAGCCCTTTAAGATGCCTGTGATTCGGTGGCTCATGCCTGTAGTCCCAGCACTCTGGGAGGCCGAAGTGGGTGGATTGCCTGAGCTCACAGGTTCGAGACCAGCCTGAGCCAGAGCCAGAGCGAGACCTCGTCTCTAAAAAAATAGCCGGGCGTTTGTGGAGAGCACCTGTAGTCTAGGGCACTTGGAAGACTGAGGCAAGAGAATCGCTTAAGTCCGAGTTTGAGATTGCTGTGAGCTGTGACACTACAGCACTCTACCAAGGGCAAGTGAGATTCTGTCTCAATAAATAAATAAATAAATAATAAAATAGAAAAACTAGGGCGGCGGCGCCATATACCGAGGGTGGCGGGTTCAAACCCCAGCCAAACTGGAACAAAAAAATAGCTAGGCATAGGGCAGCGCCTGTGGCTTAAAGGAGTAGGGCGCCGACCCCATATGCTGGAGGTGGTGGGTTCAAACCCGGCCTCGGCCAAACTGAAATTAAAAAAAAAAAAAAAAAGGCTCGGCACCTGTGGCTCAACGGGCTAAGGTGCCAGTCACATACAACTGAGCTGGCGGTTCAAATCCAGCCTGGCCTGCCAAACAACAATGACGGCTGCAACCAAAAAATGGCCGGGTGTTGTGGCGGGTGCTTGTACTCCCAGCTACTTGGGAGGCGGAGGCAAGAGACTCGCTCCATCCCAGGAATTGGAGGTTGCTGTGAGTTGTGATGCCACAGCACTCTATCCAGGGTGACAGCTTGAGGCTCTGTCTCAAAAAAAAAAAAAAATAGCAGGGCGTTTTGGCGGGCGCCTGTAGTCCCATCCAGGGAGTTGGAGGTTGCCGTGGCCAAGGGCAATAAAATGAGACTTTATCTCTAAAAAAAAACAAAAAATAGAAAAACTAGCTGGGCGTTGTGGTGGGTGCCTGTAGTCCCAGCTACTACTCAGGAGACTGGGGCAGGAAGATCGCTTGAGCTCAGGAATTTGAGGCTGCAGTGAGTTGTGATTATACCACTGAGCTCAAGCCCAGGCGACAGAGTGAAATCCTTTCTCTTGAAAGAAAATAAACTTTTCTGACGCTACTATCATTGTGGGTTTGGAGAATTCGTTTTTGCTTTTCTTCTTCTTCTTCTTTTTTTTTTTTTTTTTGGCACGTTTTGCTCTGTCACTCAGGCTGGAATGCATGGTGTCATCACAGCTCAGAAAAGAAAAAGTAAGAAAGGAAAAGTGGCTCAGCGCCTGTGGCTCAACGGGCTAAGGCGCCAGCCACGTACACCTGAGCTAGCGGGTTCGAATCCAGCCCGGGCCCGCCAAACAACGATGATGGCTGCAACCTAAAAATGGCCGGGCGTTGTGGCGGGTGCCTGTAGTCCCAGCTACTTGGGAGGTGGAGGCAAGAGACTCGCTTGAGCCCAGGAATTGGAGGTTGCTGTGAGCTGTGATGCCACAGCACTCTACCCAGGATGAGAGCTTGAGGCTGTGTCTCAAAAAAAAAAAAAAAAAAAGAAAGGAAAAGAAAGGCAGAGCGTGGTGTCTCACACCTGTAATCCCAGCACTGTGGGAGGTTGAAGTGGGTGGATCACCTGAGCTCACGAGAGAGCAGCCTGAACAAAGAGCGAGACCCCTCTCTAAAAATAGCTGGGTGTTGTGGCAGGCCCCTATAGTCCCAGCTCTTTTGCCTGAGGCAAGAGAATCCCTTGAGTCCAAGAGTCTCAGGTTGCTGTGAGCTATGATGCCAAAAAAAAAAAAAAGAAGGAAAAAGAAAGAGGAAAGAGGGAGGAAGGGAGGAAGTGAGGAAGTGGAGGAAGGAAAGAAAGAAAGGAAAGGGAGTGAGGGAAGGAGGGAGGGAGGAAAGGAAAGAAGAAAGGGAGGGAAGGAAGGCCTTTGAACTCCTGGGCTAAAGTGATCCTCCAACTTTGGCCTCTGAAAATGATGGGATTACCATCATGAGCCACCATAGCCTGGCCAGAGATTTTGTTTGTCTCCCTGTTTAGAGTGCAATGGCATTGTAGCTCACAGCGACCTCAAATTCCTGTTGGGCTTTAGCAATTCTCTTTTCTCAGCCTCTTGAGTAGCTGGGACTACAGGCCTGCGCCACTACACCCAGCTAGTTTTTCTTTTTTATTATTAAATCATAGGTGTGTACATTAATGCAATCATGGGGTACAATGTGCTGGTTTTATATACAATCTGAAATATTTTTTGTTTGTTTGTTTGTTTTGAGACAGAGCCTCAAGCTGTCACCCTGGATAGAGTGCTGTGGCATCACAGCTCACAGCAACCTCCAATTCCTGGGATGGAGCGAGTCTCTTGCCTCCGCCTCCCAAGTAGCTGGGACTACAGGCACCCACCACAAGGCCCGGACAGTTTTTGGTAGCAGCCATCATTGTTGTTTGGCGGGCCTGGGCTGGATTCAAACCCGCCAGCTCAGGTGTACATGGCTGGTGCCTTAGCTCATTGAGCCACAGGCGCTGAGCCCAATCTGAAATATTTTTATCAAACTGGTTAACATAGCCTTCACAGCACCCTCCTAAGTTATTGTGTTAAGACATTTATATTCTACATTTAGTAAATTTCACATGTACCCTGGTAAGATGCACCGTAGGTGTGGTCCCACCAATTACCCTCTCTCCAACCATCCGCCCCCCTCCCCTCCCTCTCCTTTTTTCCCATATTCTTGAGCTATAATTGGGTTATAGCTTTCATACCAAAGCTTATATAGCTTTCCTAGTAGGTCTGAGTACATTGAATACTTTTCCATTCTTGAGATACTTTGCTAAGAAGAATATGTTCCAGCTCCATCCATGTAAACATGAAAGAGGTAAAGTCTCCATCTTTCTTTAAGGCTGCATAATATTCCATGGTGTACGTATCTCACAATTTATTAATCCATTTGTGGATCCATGGGCACTTGGGCTTCTTCCATGACTTAGCAATTATGAATTGGGCTGCAATAAACATTCTGGTACAAATATCTTTGTTATGGCTCGGCGCCTGTGGTTCAACGGGCTAAGGCGCCAGCCATGTACACCTGAGCTGTCGGGTTCGAATCCAGCCCAGGCCTGCCAAACAACGATGACAGCTGCAACCAAAAAATGGCCGGGCATTGTGGCGGGTGCCTGTAGTCCCAGCTATTTGGGAGGCGGAGGCAAGAGACTCGCTTAAGCCTAGGAATTGGAGGTTGCTGTGAGGTGTGATGCCACAGTACTCTATCCAGGGTGACAGCTTGAGGCTCTGTCTCAAAAAAAACAAAAACAAAAAACAAATATCTTTGTTATAATGTGATTTTTGGTCTCTTGGATATATACCTAGTAGAGGAATTGTGGTTTTTCTTTTTTTTTTTTTTGAGGAAGGGCTTTATTCACCAGCTGGGAGCTTACAGCATAGAAGAATTCCAAATGGCCGCGCTCCGATCTAGCTTGATCTGTCTCTTTTTTTTTTTTTTTTTTTGAGACAGAGGCTCAAGCTGTCACCCTGGACCGAGCGCTATGGCATCACAGCTCACAGCAACCTCCAATTCCTGGGCTCAAGTGAGTCTCATGCCTCCGCCTCCCAAATAGCTGCGACTACAGGTGCCCGCCACAACGCTTGGCCATTTTTTGGTTGCAGCCATCATTGTTGTTTGGCGGGCCCAGGGGCTGGATTCGAACCCGCCAGCCCAGGTGTACGTGGCTGGCGCCTTAGCCTGTTGAGTCACAGGCACCAAGCCAGTTTTTCTATTTTTTTTTTTTTTGAGACAAAGCCTCAAGCCGTCACCCTGGGTAGAGTGCTGTGGCATCACAGCTCACAGCAACCTCCAATTCCTGGGCTCAAGCGAGTCTCTTGCCTCCACCTCCCAAGTAGCTGGGACTACAGGCGCCCGCCACAACACCTGGCCATGTTTTGGTTGCAGCCGTCATTGTTGTTTGGCGGGCCCTGGGGCTGGATTCGAACCCACCAGCTCAGGTGTACGTGGCTGGCGCCTTAGCCCGTTGAGCCACAGGCACCGAGCCCAGTTTTTCTATTTTTAATAGAGACAGGGTCTTGCTCTTACTCAAGCTGATCTCAAACTCCTGAGCTCAAGCAATCCACCCAACTGGGCCTCTCAGAGTCCTAGGATAGACCACTGTGCCTAGCCGAGATTTTGTTTTTAATTATATTTCCCCAACACACTCACCAACAACTCCCAAAAACAGTATCATGGACCTCAGAGACTACTTACCCTCCACATGTCTATAATATTTGCAACTCTTGCATGATATACATCCCAGCACTACCCAACACCCCTTCAATACTTCACACCTTCCACTTCATGACCTTCTGACACTCGCACATACATCCTATGCCACACTTCACACAGGACACCCCCACAACACACACCCAATGCCACATGCTTCTTATCAACCCACAATGCTCATAAAACTAGTAATGCACACGTCCATCCTGAACAGCATCTCTGCTACCCAGCACACCTCCCTTCCCCTACACCTCCACCACCACCGCCCTTTGTCACCTGCGCTTACACCTCAGATCAGCAGTGCAAACTCAGCCCTGGTCACGCACAGGCACACAATTACCAGCAGGTGGTGCTATTTCCTAGGAAAGGGTAGCTCCAGGACTCTGACGGTGACTTCCCAGCCCCTCACCTCTGCCAATCTGAGGCAGGCTGGAGGATGGAGAACGCACCAAAGGCTCTGGGCCCATCAGGGAGGCCATTGCAAACTAGAGGTGCTGGAGTCCTGAGAGCCCAAAACTTCACTCAAGTCTCCTTTTCCCCAAGCCTTGCTCAAGATCCGAAAGTGGTCCAGGTCCTGCCAAAAAAAACAAGTCATGTGACATGAAGTTGAGAAGCTTGGGAGCGTGACTTCTTCCTAAGGAGGTGACTTCTGGCTTCTGGCACACAGTAAGCCCTCGATAAGGGCCAAATAATAATAGTGGTTAATATTTGAGTCTTTACAATGCCACTGTCATGTGCTTTCTATGTCACTTAAGACTTATCAAGGAGGGGCACCGCCTGTGGCTCAAAGGAGTAGGGCACCAGCCCCATATGCTGGAGGTGGTGGGTTCAAACCCACCCCTGGCCCAAAACTGCAAAATAATAATAATAAGAAGAAGAAGAAGAAGAAGAAGACTTATCTAGGAAGCTCGAATTATTATGTTACTTTCACAGACCAGGAAACTGTGGCACAGATAGCTCAGAGTTACATAGCTAGAAGTGGGTGGATTCAAACAGGTCATAGTCTGATTGCAGAGCACTAGGCTGGAGTTAGCACACCTCTGTTCCAACCTCAGCTCCCCTGGGAGACTCCCCCAGGCAGGCGAGACCATGGGGGTGCCTTCTTCCTCTGTACCCGGATGCATGAAGTACTCATCCTGGCACTTCCCATAGCCTTCCATTCACTTCTTCCCCTCCCCTCACATTTCCTGAATTCCTGACTTTGCCATCCTCTGGTAGGTACTAGAGGCATAGAGATGACTTGGACATGGATCCAGCCCCAAGAAGGCAGAATATTTTCAGCAGGAGTCACACATTCACATGCTGAGCAGGCTGGGTGAAAGGTGGTAGGAGCTTATTTTAGCTGAAGGGTAAGGTGGGGGATCATGGCAATGTGAGAAGCTGCGGGAATCAATGCTGAGCCAGACTGGAATTGTCTTCTTTTCCTTAGTCACAGAGACTTATGTTCAAAATGGAAGCACAAGGAAATACTGGAGGTTCATACCCAAACCCCAAAACCATATGTACACTAAGCAAACTATAACAAGAAGCAATGCTTTAAAAAACAATAATAAGATAGTTGAGCTCAAAAACTCAGGATGTGAAGTCAAGAAACCCACAGAAATGCTGAAATCCTGGAATCCCTATGATTGGAGTTTTAACACCCATGTGGAGACAGAGGTCAAGGCTGAGGCCCTAGGAACTGAGGGGAACAGAAACTGAGCTCCCTGAAGTAAACTGAGAGCTGGAAAAGGAATGTTTAGGGCTGGGCACAGGTGTGCTGCTGTAAATCCAGCTTGGGAAGCTAAGGCAAGAGGATTACCTGAGCCCCGAAGTTTGAGACCCTCTCTCGTATTTTTTTTAAAAGGATAAAAGGATATCTCTTCCGTAAACAGAAGATGGAGAAGAAAAAAAACAATCTAAAGGCCCTGGCATGCAACAAGGAAGCAAGCCCCCCAAAAGGCAGTGGATGGAAAAAGCCATTATGGCCAATCAGAATCCCAGGGCTTACTTTGGCCTGGACTCAGACTAAACCTCTTAGTGCAGGAACCTGCTCTGAGGAACTCATGGATGAAATAGCCAGAAAACCGTAAACCCAGTAAGACTGCAGGCAGATGCCAAAGCATTCTAGCCCCAGGGGGTGTCAGTAGGGCCCAGGGAACTCATGGCCTCCCACAGGCAGAAGAAATACAGAAAAGAAACCTTCCATGGTGATACCTGGAGAGCAAAGGGAAAATTCACACCATTTTAAAGGTAACAATAGGGGCTGAAGCCTGTAATCCTAGCACTCTGGGAGGCGGAGACAGGTGAACTGCTTGAGCTCATGAGTTTGAGATCAACCTGAGCAAGAAACAAGACCCCCCCATCTCTACTAAAAATAGAAAAACTGAGACAAGAGGATCATTTGAGCCCAAGAGTTGGAGGTTGTTGTGAGCTATGACACCACGGCATTCTACCTACGGTGACAGGTTGAGACTCTGTCTAAAAAAAAAAAGAAGAAAGAAAGAAAAAGTCTAGTCAGACTCATAGGAAGCACAGAGATTTCTTAAACAGGAGGGATTCAGAAGAGCACTGGAGCTGGGGAGAATAGTGGCATGGAGACCAGGCAGAAGCCATCAGGAATCCCAGTGACCAATTCCACCTTTTCCTGAGGCAAGAATTTGTACATGGTGGAGTTTGCCACATAATGGTTCAAGGGACTAATGACCTTTAGCTCTGAAAGTCTCTGTTCATGGTTTATATCAGGTAGGAAGGCAAGGTGACTACATGTGCAGCCAAATTTCTAGACTGAAATCCAGCCCCGTGACCACGGACATGCTCCTTAGCCTCTCTGATGCTCAGTGTCCTTCCTCTCAGCCTCAGAGGACAAGGGAGAGGGTCAAGCTTGAGTACAGGCTCAGAATGAGATGACAGAACTCACCCCACCACTTATTTTTTTTTTTTGGAACCACACAGTAAATTTAATTTACCTTCAATGTCCATTTAAATTTAGTCAAGAGGACAGTGCCCAGTGAAAACATGTAATTCCATGACTTTTCTGAATTTGCTTGCTCAGAAAATGCAAAGTCCAATAGCCATATTCTCAAATCGCAGCCACTCAGTCTTAAAACTTAGACTTTGGTTGTTTGGGAAATTAGCCGGTCTACTCCATGGGATAGTTAACAATTTAATCCATTCAAAAGTAGGACTTTTTGGCTTGACGCCTGTAGCTCAACGGGCTAAGGCGCCAGCCACGTACACCTGAGCTGGCGGGTTCGAATCCAGCCCAGGCCCGCCAAACAACAATGACAGCTGCAACCAAAAAATGACCGGGCATTGTGGCGGGCGCCTGTAGTCCCAGCTACTTGGGAGGTGGAGGCAGAAGACTTGCTTGAGCCCAGGAATTGGAGGTTGCTGTGAGCTGTGATGCCACAGCACTCTATCCAGGGTGGCAGCTTGAGGCTCTGTCTCAAAAAAAAAGTAGGACTTTTCCCTTCTTCCCTGTCTGGGGCCTGTTTCAGGCATAAAGCCTATAGTAGGGAAGAAGTGAAAATAGAATCTTCTGTCTGCCTCACCTCTGCTCACACCTACTAACTTTTATGTTCCACTAGAGCTGAAATGGAAGGGGAGGAAAGCCAGGACCAGATTTTTAGATTGTCTAGGTAGCCATCAGGTGCAGTAGACTAATAAGACTTCTCAAGTTTTCCAAGAGGTCTCAGTTGAAGGCCTTGGTGAGCCAATTTGAAGTGAGAGAAAGAAAATTTCTTTCCTCCCCTTGGGGGATAAGTAGAAGCAGTAAACCACAGGTGTCTCCAAATAAGTTCTTCTCCTATGATGACCTTTTTCTTTTCTTTTTTTTTTTTTCACCTGGAGTACGTTTAATAAAAAAGCAAAGTGCATACAGAAATTTACAACAATTTTAAAGACAAATAAATGGTCCTATTATGTGGTCCCAACAATAAATTCAAAAGTCTATGACAAATATGGCTCCGATGAGCAGTTTATAAATACTCAGATTAGGTACAGTGATACTGAAAGTTGAGTTCTTTTGAAATCTTCAAAAAAAGTTCCTGTTAATCCTCAAATGGTGCTTGTTACAGTTAACATTTCTGTTAAACGCGTGCATTGAGTCACTTGTTATCCAAGTGCAGCCGCTCCTTACCATTTATTGTCAGGGACTTGAGCTGCCCGTCTTCCTCAACTTCCACTCTTTCTTGACCATTCTCTACGATTCTCTTTGTAGTGATCTTTCTGCCATTAACTATATTTGTAGAAGTCGATATAGACTTGAAGTTATAGCACTCTATCCAGGGTGACAGCTTGAGGCTCTGTCTCAAAAAAAAAGAATCTCAAATGAAACATCCATTTTCAGAGTCCCTTGCAGAAAATGGGTGAGTTTGTGAAAAAGGAAGCCACTGGTTAATTGTAGCTTTCAATCTTTGGAAGTACCAGGTCACCTAAAGGTGGACGCTCCCTTACCCTTTGAAGACCATCTCTTGACCGAATAGAATGGTCCCCCCAGTCCTTCTTTATTTGCTTACTGCTATCTCCCTGTGCATCTAAATTGAATTTTAACTTAACTGTTTTTGGTGCTCCAGCCAATTATGTCTATTTAATCCAAGATAAAGTTGGGATTGAGAACAAATGGACAAAAAGTCCCAAAGCACACATTCCTGGGCCAGGCAGAGGACCCCTGAGTGTTGGGGGCCAGGACTGGCCTGTTCTGAATAGCCTAGGGAATTGGCTGTTTCTTGGGAGCTTGCTAGCATGGAGATTTTATAGTGGCAATAAAGAGCCTAAAACTACCTCATAAGCCTCTCAGTCAGACAGCAAGTCCCCTAGCACTTCTCCTAATTAACTTCTAACCTGCTGGCCATGGGGACTTTTTTCTCTTTTTACTGCTAATGAAGTCTAGAATCTCAAAGTCTCCCTTTGTTTTACTAAAGCTTTCTAATCGTTATTTATGGGCCCTGTGTTTTTCTTGCTCACTGGGACTTTATAAGGTGTGCCACTGTGGGAACTTCCCCTTCTTTATTTTTTCCTATTTAGAGTCAACTCTTAATTGTCCTCCAAATTTCTTCTTCTTGCCTCTATGGGATCCAGATGAGAGAGGATACCTGAGAAGACTGAGGTCTAAGAAACAGGTCTTCTCTTTTTTTTTTTTTTGAGACAGAGCCTCAAGCTGTCACCCTGGATAGAGTGCTGTGGCATCATAGCTCACAGCAACCTCCAATTCCTGGGCTCAAGCGAGTCTCTTGCCTCTGCCTCCCAGGAAGCTGGGACTAGAGGCGTC
>CAUYON010025191.1:0-20277 GCA_963573935.1 Arctocebus calabarensis | reverse complement strand
CTCCAATTGCCAAAAAGGCTGGACAACTGCTGAGGAGACACCTGTGCCTTGGTGTCTCCTTCACTTCACACTTAAGACTAAATGTGGAACCCTCATCTCCTATGCCTAGGTCAATTTCTTGTGAATTTCCTAGGCCTCAATCCCATGAAAGGACTGTATCCATTCATTGATACATTCATTCACCTTGCCCCTGGTGGAAGGGACTGTACTCATTTGTTTCCTGGCCAAGGAACCTATACACCTATATACCCTGAGACTAAAGGCCTAAAGGAGGAGATGGGAAAGACTGGGAGAGAAATGGAGAGAGCTTCTCTCTCCCCACTAGAATTTTCTCCCTCTAACAGATGCCTCAATGTTTTCTGTATTCTTTTCTTTCTTTTCTGTGAATAAATTCTGTCTTACAAAAAAAAAAAAAAAAAAAAAAAAAAAATAAAGCTAGAACTCCCATTTTGATCTGCAATCCCATTACTTGGCATCTACCCAGAAGGAAAAAAATCCTTTTACCTGAAGGGCACTTGCACTAGACTGTTTATCACAGCTCAATTTACAATTGCCAAAATGTGGAAACAGCTTAAATGCCTACCAACCCAAGAATGGATTAACAAGCTGTGGTATATGTATACCAAAGAATACTATTCAGCCATTACAAAGATGAAGACTTTACATCTTTTGTATTAACCTGGATGGAAGTGGAACACATTATTCTTAGTAAAGCATCACAAGAATGGAGAGGCATGAATCCTATGTACTCAATTTTGGCATGAGAACAACTAGTGACCTAGTACATGGGGGGGATGGGGGAAGGGGAGAGCAGAGAGAGAGAGAAGAGCAGAGAGTGGGAAGAAGGGAGAGGGATGAAAGAAGGAAGAGCAGAGAGAGAAAAGGGGGAAGGCAGGTTGGAGGTCTTGGTGTGTAACACACCTTTTGGGGACAAGACACAAGTGTAAAAGGGACTTTACCCAACAAATGCAATCTGTGTAATCTTGTACCATCGATGAATAACCAAAAGTAAAACAAAAAACAATTAAAAAAGAAAGTAATAGAATAATATCTTCCTGAGACTTGTGTAATGGCACTCCTATGATCTCTTTCGTTTTGAAAGCACTCTTGGTGGGAATATTTTCTTAAATGTGATGGTATCACAGTCCTAACCCCCGGGGCTTCAAAAGACAGAAGGAACAGAGCTGCAGCCAGAACCAGGAAATGGAGTCCTGCTTGCCCTGTGGGGGTGGGACCACCTGAATCTGCTGCCCCCCTCACCTTGCTCTTATCCATGGGCATCACCACAGTTCACTCTATGGCCTTTCCCAAAGGCCTTCACTCCAATTCTCATTATGTGGCCACCTCTCCCATGACTGCAGAAAGTGCACTGAATCCCTGAATACGTGGAACATACTTTTAAAAGCGACCAGGAGAGAAGGAGAGAGATTAATCACCTCATCAGGACACAAATTGGCTTCCTTTCCTCCTTTCCTTCTCCCTGGTGAAGTCTCCTTCCTGAGAAATCAACAGATTAGGTTATATGTAAGGAAAGTAGAAGCAGAAGGATCATACAGGATGACTCCCCTTATGGGAGACCCTTGGGATATTAAAGTCAGATAAGCAGACAAGGTCAATCAGCGGAGAAGGCCTAATGATTAACAGTGATATCAACAAGGTTCACATATGTATGTGGCCTCATTTATAAAGTACTTTTATGTACATTATCCCACGTGCTTCTTAAAACCACCGTGTGAAGCTCAGACACCAGTTTTCAGGTCAAAGAGGAATCTGAGAACCCAAGAAGTAAAAGTGGTTATACAAATTCAGGGGACAGATAGTCTAGTCCTTCCTCAACATTCTCATCCTCATCATCTCAACACCCATTGCCCAGTGATGTGCAAAGCAGAGACTCTGAGAAGTGCCTCATGTCTCATTCAGTCCTGTCTCCCATCAGGCTCTGTTTTCCCAGAGAGACTGTATCTAGCAAGCTCTAGTGCTCAGCAGAGTCAGAAAGCCCTGTCCACACTACTCAAAGCAATCTGTAGAGTTAATTCAATCTTTATTAAAGCACCTCTGTAAAACTTCAAAAAGCTCAAAAATTAGTACTCTATTTTATATGGAAACAGAAAAAAACTTGAGTAGCCAAAACATTATTCAGAAATAAAAACGAATCAGGCGGAATCATGCTACCAGACTTCAGACTGTACTATAAACCTATAGTGATCAAATCAGCATGGTACTGATGGTACAGCATGGTACAAAAATAGAGAGGAAGACGGAGGGAAGAGAATTGAGAACCAAGTGATGAATCTAGGCTCTTATCGTCATTTGATCTTTGATAAGCCTATCAAAAATATAAATTGAGGGAAAGCATCCCTATTTAACAAATGGTACTAGGTGAATTGGCGGGCGACTTGTAGAAGACTGAAACTGGACCCACACCTTTTACCTCTAACAAACATTGACTCCCCCTGATAAAAGTCTTAAACTGAAAATGTGAAACCATAAAGATTCTTGGAGGGAGTGCAGGGAAAACACTTGAAGAAATTGGCCTGGGAGAAAACTTTATGAGGAGGACCCTCCAGGCCATTGAAGCAATACCAAAAATACATCACTGGGATCTGCTCAAACTAAAAAACTTCTGCACTTCCAAGAGGACAGTAAGTAAAGCAAGTAGACAGCCCTCAGAAAGGGAGACCATATTTGCAGGTTACGTTTCTGACAAAGATTTGATAATCAGAGTCCGCAGAGAACTCAAACTTATTAATAGGAAAAGAACATGTGATCCCATTTCATTGTGGGCAAGAGACTTGAACAGAAGCTTTCTGAAGAAAATAGGTACATGGTCTGCAGACATGAAAAAAAGGCTCTCATCTTTAATCATCATAGAAATGCAAATCACAACACTTTGAGATATCATCTAACTCCAATAAGAGTAACCCACATCACAAAATACCAAAACTACTGATGTTCGGTGGATGTGGAGAAAAGAGAACACTTCTGCACTGCTGGTGGGAATGCAACCTAATACATTCCTTTTAGAAAGAAGTTTGTAGAACACTCAGGGATCTAAAAGTAGACCTGCTGTTTGATCCTGCAATTCCTCTGCTAGGTATATATGCAAAAGACCAAAAGTCAATTTGCAACAAAGATATTTATACCAGATTTTTCATTGCAGCTCAGTTCATAATTTCCAAGTCATGGAAGAAGCCCAAGTGCCCATTGACCCATGAATGGATTAATAAATTGTGTTATATGTATACCATGGAATACTATGCAGCCTTTAAAAAGATGGAGACTTTACCTCTTATATATTTATGTGGATGAAGCTGGAACATATTCTTCTTAGAAAAGTATCTCAAGAATAGAAGAAAAAATATCCAATGTTCTCAGTACTTTAATGAAACCAATTTATAATTATAAGACTCACACTTTCTTATGAAAGATATAACACACCTATAGCCCCGGCTGACGGCGCGACGTGGAGGGGGCTGGGAGGGGAGGGGAGATGTTTGCTAGATGGAGGGTAAATGGTGTGACCACACCTATGGAGCCTATTTCAAGGGTACAAGTCAAATCTATTAAGTATAGAACATAAACGTCTTAATAGAATAATTAAGTAAATGAGATGAAAGCTATATTAATTGTTGGATGTAAGCATTACAAAAAAACACTTTATACCCCACAAATGCATAAATGTATTCATGATCTATGTGTATATGACTCAATAAATGGAAAAAAATAGGGATTGCGTTAAATCTGTAGATTGCTTTGGTTAGTATGAACGTTTTAACAATGTTGATTCTTCCTAGCTAGATGATTACTACAAAAAACTCTATTCTCAGAAATATGAAAATGTAAAGAAAATGGAACAATACTTGGAAGCATGGAAACTTCCTAGACTCAATCTGAAAGAATTCAAAATTTTGAATAAACCTCTATCAACCATTGAAATAGCATCAACTATATGAAATCTCCCAAAAAAGAAAAGTCTGGGACCAGATGGATTCACATCATAATTCTACCCAACCTTTAGAGAGTAACTAGCACCTATATTACAACTTTTTCCAAAACATAGAAAAAGAAAGAATATTTCCCAAAACAGTCTATGAAGCAAATTATCACCCTGATCCTCAAACTCGGAAAGTATCCAACAAAGAAAGAAAATTATAGACAAGTATTATTAATTAATATCAATGCAAAAATATTCAATAAGATCTTATCAAACAGAATTCAACAACATATTAAAAAAATTATACACCATGATCAAGTTGGTTTTATTCCAGGGTTACAAGTTTGGTTCATCATAGTAAATCTATAAATATAATACATCACATCAATAAAATAAAAAAACAAAGACCATATGATTCTCTCAATTGATGCAGAAAAAGTTTTTGATAATATCTAGCATCCTTTCATGATCAGAACACTCAGGAAAATAGGCTTAGCTGGGTCATTTCTTAAACTGATAGAGGGGATATATACCAAACCCACAGCCAATATCATATTGAATAGAGTAAAATTGAAAACATTTCCACTTAGATCAGGAGCTAGGTAAGGATGCCCAATGTCTCCACTGCTTTTCAGCATATTAATGAAAGTCTTACCCATTGCAATCAGCCAAGGAAAGGCAATCAAGGGTATCCAAATGGGGTCAGAGGAGATCAAACTCTCACACTTTGCCGATGATATTCTATACCTGAAAAATCCCGGGGACTCAACTACAAAACTCTTAGAAGTGATCAAGTAATACAACAGCATTTCAGGATACAAAAATCAATGCTTACAAATCAGTAGCTTTTATATATACCAAAAATAGCCAAGCTAAAAATATAGTCAAAGACTCTATTCCTTTTATAGTAGTCCCAAAGAAAAAGAAATATCTGTGAATTTACCTAATGAAGGACATGAAATATCCCTATAAAGAAAATTATGAGCAAAACTCTGAGCAAAAAATAGCTGAAGCTATTAACAAATGGAAAAGTACTTCTTATCTTTCTATAATACATTGATGTTATCTTTCTTACCTTTGTGAGTCATACAGTTCTGGCCAGTATTTGAGTATGGTTCACTGGGGTCTCTTTTTATATATGTAAAGTTTCAGTCTGGTAGAAGTGGTTCTGGGCACCCTTTTCCCTGGGAAGTCTCTGTGGTGGCCACCTTAGCCTGACAGATCTGTGCATGGCCTGCAGCATGCTCAGCTCTCCATTAGCATTGCTGCTTGTTGAGGGAAGATTGTCTCTCAAGCCAGAGAATACCATCATCGTCAGAATTCTAATAATTCAAATAGGCCTGTTGTTTGGGTGCTATTTTTTTTTCCAAGCATGCAGTGCAGTTAGAATGAATGGATCATCATAAGGAGACCTTTTTGTGGGGTTTTCACTTACATGGCCGAAGTAATCTTTCAAGGAACGGCCTAGACCAGCCATGCAGTTTTCATTCTGTCTTTGTAAATCAACACCTTTGTATGAACTTTTAAAAGTTATCAAGAAAAAATGTATGTTTATCCTAAGTTGTTCACTCAGTCAGTAACTCTCACACCTAGTAATGACTAAGCACTTATCATAACCAAATGTCTTATAGCCTCACAGTGAAGCCAAATGAAAATGGCAGATCTTCTCCTCTCCTCCATCTCCCTCTTCCTCCCCCTCCTCCCTCTCCTTCTCCTCCTCCCTGCTGTTAATCTATTTCTTGATACTGTGTGTGGCATACATTGCACACTGAGAAAATATTGGTTGAATTATTTAATTTAACAATTAAAAAACCGAAGTTCTTATTTTGCTGCTAATTATGTTTTTCTATCATGATTACTGCTATTTGACTACTAGATCTTGATAGCTACCAAGACATAAACATAGATGCATGCTCACATAGATAGACACACGCACATGTGCACACATAGATACACACACGCACATGTGTGCACTCATAAACACATGCACATGTGCACACACATAGATACACACGCACATGTGCACACATAGATACACACATACACACATGTACCTGTGCACGCACGTAGATACACACACACATGTGCACACACGTAGATACACACACGCACATGTGCGTGCACACATAGATACACACACATGTGCACACACATAGATACACATGCACATGTGTGCACACACATAGAGACACACATGCATATGTTTGCACACACAGAGACACAATGCACATGTGTGCACACACATACATGTGCACACAGAGACACATGCACATGTGTGCACACAGAGATACATATGCATGCACATGCACACACAGACCACAGCAGAAAGCTACCCTCAACAATATGGTTATGGTCAAATAAGAGCAGGAAAACAGACCCTGTCATGGGGCTATGAAGACCCCAGTCCCGGGTCAGAATTTCTCTGAGTGCTACTAGCAAGCAGCCTGTGAAAGCACTTTGACTCAGACAGCACAAAAAAAGGAAACCTCCCAGCAGCAGTAGAGCCAGCACAAAAAAAAGAGACTTACACAGCAGTGGCAGGCAATTAGCAAAATTTTGTTTTATAGAACACACTTAAATTTATAAAGGAAATAAACAGACAAAAGTTTAGAAGCAGAGAGAACACACCTCAGAGGAAGGTATGGATCTCTTCCTTGTAAATGAAGAAGGACGTTTTACAAATGTTACCCCTTGTATTTATTATTTATTGTTAATTGTGTTTATTTATTTATTTTCATCATATTTATTATTTATTATTTATTGTATTTATTCCCTAATTCCCAGCTTTGCTCCATCTACTTCTTAACTCATGTGTACACATTTCTTTGACATAGGGTCTTGATTAAAATGACTCTACCTCATTCTTAACTAATTTCTGTTTTGGAAAATCTCCAAGATATTGATAGGATATTGATTGATCATGGAATGCAGCCTAGCTTCTTGTTTAAAAGTTTCTACTTATCAGTCCCTCCACAGGAGTCTTAGAAGTGGAGCACTGCCTGACTTTAACACTTTCCTACCATGATCTTTGCTAATTCTGCTTTTGTGGTAGCCCCAAATAGTCTCTCTTCTCTTCCCTTCTTACGCCTAAGATAAGGAAGTGTCCATTTCCTCTGCCTCAGCAACTGTTCATTTTTCTTTGTCTCGGTAACTGTCTGCTTTTCCTTTCTTTCTTACCCTGTTTCCTATCTGTTTCTACCATACGTTGGTTTTCTTCTGCAGATCCACTAATACAACACGGGGTGGAGCCCATTACAGCCTCATTGTTGACCGTGTTACAATCTGACCAGCAGAAGCACTCAGATGTGTGTTCCCCAAACCTAACGTGAAAACCAAAATTCTTCACCTCTGTTTGCTTTTTTTTAAATTTTGTGAAACTTAAAAGATGTACACAAACACTTAGAAAAGTTCATTCTATGAAATTATTTTTCTCACATCACAAAATGTTAGCAAC
This sequence comes from Arctocebus calabarensis, assembly GCA_963573935.1. Lineage (NCBI taxonomy): Eukaryota > Metazoa > Chordata > Mammalia > Primates > Lorisidae > Arctocebus > Arctocebus calabarensis. Next base: position 12,889 of record CAUYON010025191.1, on the reverse strand, counting down.
AAACTTCGTTTTTACTATTAACTAATTTGATCTAAAATGGACATCTTTATATTGAGCCTGGCTACATTTCAAACATCTGCTCATTACTGTATGTCAAGCATGGCATGATATTTTGAAATATTTAATATATGAAAAATTTTACCTGTCTCTGTATTATATGTAAATGTGATTAGGATACCAGATACAACTTTGATCAAACTGTGGTTTAGGTTCTAGAATAGAATGGAGTCCTGTGGCACATCTTCCCAGAATACACCTTCCCATTAGAAGGCCAAGCACCTTGAGTATGGTATCTGTAACCCCATGTATAATATATGTATTATAAACTAGCCAGTGTTCCTACATAATTTCCCCAAGACGATTGAGAGACACCATGGGAAAACAAGAGAAACCAGAATTTGTTCAATACTGTATTATGTATGTCTTCGTTTTTATGCCCCCTGACCTGTAGGAATGGGACAGTATTATGTATTCTGTATATAGAGGCAGTGTGGATCAAAAAAATTGTTTTTATTCCTCGTCTGGATAAGCCTCAATTTTGTCAACCATAAAATGAGTGCAGTAATACCGATGTGAAGATAAATCAGTTAAGCATATTCAATAGCCTAGAAAAGAACCTAGATCACACCAGGAGTTGATACCAGGAGTTGTAAATCTAATTTTCTTGCTCTCTCTTTTGCTCCCATTGATACCAGAATTTCAGGCTCTTGGTCTCAGCTATTCAAAGAAAGAATCGAAGGACCACAAGAGTGGTGGTAAGTCAGGATTTATTTACAAGAAAGAAGAAATACAAGAGGAAAAACCAAACCTCTATGCAAAGAGAACTCTGGAGGGGAACAAACTCTTCTGCTCCCTCTCCAAGGTCCAGCCGAGGTCTGCCTTAGAGAGGAACAAGCTCTCCTGTTCTCTCTCCACAGTCCAGCAGAGGTCTGCCCCTGACCTCTTTGCTCAGGAGTTTATATAGTCCCAGGGAGTTGTTTTGCGGAACTTCTTAGGGCATGGGTCTTCATCAGTTACAGCCAGCTGTCCAATGAAGACCCAGGCCCTAGAAACCGACATGATATTGAGTCAGATGTGCCCCAGGAGGAGACAGCAAGGCGCCATCCATGAAATGGACTAGCCAGAAGAGCAGGGGAAGGAGACAGCAAGGAGCCAGTATCTTCCGCATAAGTGTCTGGACCTTCCACAAGCTGGTTCCTCCATCCGCCACAGCATCAGCACCACCGGGGCCAACGCAGTGGTTGTAGGGCCACCCTGTCCTGCATCAATACCTTCTTGAGAGATCAGGGGTCACCTGCAAGGCTTGTGAGGCTAAAGGAGGAGCAGACACAATCATGGGATCCCAGATGGGGCAGGTCTGGGACAGTGAAGCTGTGGCCCTCAGAGAGGACATAGGCTAGCAGTGGTCAGTCCATAGAAGGTATAGGGAACATCACAATGTGTGAGATCACCTGATCGGACTCTGTGTCCCAGAGGCAGATCTGGCCAGTAGGGCAGGAGAGTGAGGTGCAGCAGGTATGACAGCTGGTAACAGCCCCTCCTTCATCTTGTTGATGAACATCTGGTTAGGCGGCCAGAAATACTAATTAGAATCAAAGTAGGATTCTTCCATTCTACCCTCTCTCTTCTTCCTGTCATCTTGCTCCTTCTCCTTTCTGGAATTCCATAACTTTCCTGTGGCGACAGCTGCAGAGGCACTGAAGCCAGAGTCTAGGAGGGGTGGTGTCTACCAGAAGTGGTGCTGCAGTCTGTGCTCCCCAGAGCCCCAATTCCTCCATACCCTCCTCCCTCGGGAGGCCAGAGCACAAGGGTGGGGAGGGAGGGGGCTAGATTACGATGGACTAAAGCCCATGCTTTACCCCAGGACTCACTCTTCAAGTGGTGCATCATGTGGGTTTGGACAATGGGTAATGACATGTAGTCACCATTACAGAATCACATGGTGCAGTTCCACTGGAGTGAGATCGATCCAGGGAAAGGTTTCGTGGGAGAAGCGCAATATAGTTTGGACAATGAAAATAGAATTATCAGGTGGACCAAAACCCAAGAACAAAACCAAAGATGAAGGAATGCACAACGCATTATTCAAGAGCTAGTGGGTAAGTCTGCTTGTCTAAAGCAGAGGTTCATATTTGGAAAGATAACAATGAGAGTGAACTTTTATTGGACTATTAAGTGCCGGGCAATTGCAAACATTTTACATGGATTGTTTCATTTGAAACACAGAACAATTTATAACATAGCTGCCATTAATACAATTTTTAATGAACAGGTGTTTAAATTAAAGCTTGAAAGGATTTTAAAAACTTTTGCAAAGTAACACAGAATGCATTTGGAAGACTTGAGATGCAAACCTAGGCAGAATGAGGCTAGGGCGCCTTGTCTCAGACATTGCATTCTGATGCTTCTGTAGTAAAGCCAAAAAAGACAGCAGATATGTGGAAAAGGTGAGTTGGGGGCCATTCAAGATCGACTAGGATATCAGGCTAAAACATTGTTTTCTTTCAGCAATGTAGTTTTTAAGAAAAAATATAGGCCAGTATATCCTTTTGGTCATTGAGACCAAGAGAAAAGAATAGGGATGGATCTACGGAACGTTGTCTGCTATATAACAGCTGTCATCAAGGTCACAAAAACCTACATTCTGTTTAAGGGAAGGGCCTGATAAATTCCTATTTGGGGTCATTCTTTGGAAGATGATCTGTCAGGTAGACAGGGGAGAAGGGCCAAGGGCAAGAGGAGGATCCATAGCGGTTCACTGGCATCATTCTCTTGCTAACCCAAGGGCGTTACGCAGGAAATAGTGTCTATGGGATTTGAAAGAAAAGGGAGGTCATGGCAGAGAATGTGAGGGCAGAATTCAGGAGTCTTGGGAATGAGGAAGAAGCCTGGTGGAATCAGGGTGACTGAGAGAATGGCCAAACTCTGTTTAGAAATACTCATGGTCAGAGGAGGAGTGGTGTCTGAGGAAGAATACAGCGTGGTGAGAGAAATCAATCCAAAGCGAAGGTGAGGCTCCTCCTCCTCCCTTTTCTTCTCTTGTCTTTTGGTCTTTCCTCTCCTTTTTTTAAAGGTCTTGGTATCCTATGCAGTGGATCTAACAGCGTATTAAGAGCTGATTTTATTTTTTATTGGAAAGGAATGTTAATTTTAGCACTAGTTCAAGGAGAACATGATTAGGAAGGCAAATCAGCTCCTAGGAATTATCAGATGGTGCATTTCCAAACCAGATGGTAATGATTTAGGGATTATCCGTTGGCTGTGGGTTACTCGAGCTGCAGTACACCTCCGTCAGCACTGCTAACCCAGAGCTGACTGTGGAATCTATAAAATCCGCTAAAGCAAATTCAAAACTCCCAGAAGTCACCCAGAGCCTGGCTTTTCCCCAGGGGACTGAATTTCGACTGTTCTCAATTGTCTGTGTACTCAGAGGGGAAAGAATATTAGCCTAGCACTGGCCAACAGATAATCAAGGTCTGGGGACATTTTGCTTTGAAACTCATTTTGTGCTCCCCCTGTGTCACCATACACGCAAGGGTGCATTCACAAACACACACACACACATCAAGTGTGGGAGATTGGAATATCCCAGGGTAACAGCATTGCTGAGTACTGGTGTCAATGACTCAGTTACTCCCTTCAAACCCAAGTCTATGTCTTATAGCATCCCTGGGCCCTAGGCACACGAAGGGGAAGGCACTTTGCTTGGGAATGATTGGATGCTGCTTTTTGCTCCTTTAGGTATATCTATTTTAGGTCCCAGAAGTCTTTTGAGCTGTAGAATCAAGGTCTTAAAACAGATGGAAAGACTAGTGACAGAAAGGGTGACCCAAGCTCAGAACTTGGTATCAGAGCTTGACTGGAGATGGCATCCCACTCTCTGGCTTTATCTTCTGATGCCATCCTGGCAGCCTCACAGAGAAAGGGGAGGAAGCTGACCCATGTGCAGGGCAGACTGGAGCTCCAGGAGGAGAGGGCAGGGGGCTGAGGCCAGGCTGCACAGTGCCCAGTACCTGCCCAGGCCACCAGGACCACAGACTGCAAGTAAAGTATGAAGCACGTGGTCAAGCAAAGATTATGTACATTCTGAGTGTGAGAAGAAATCTTGGAGATGTAGTTTACAGCCAGAAATTTCATCACTTGAAGGACATTCTGACAGTTTGTAGCAACAACCCAGCAGCCTGTTTGACAGTACAGACGTATCTTGAACATATCAGGATATTTGTTCATCCTCTACACCAAGTTCGTTTCTCATTCTCCAGATTCAAGCTCACAGCTCCTAGAGGGATTGCTGGCAGCAGGGACCAGGGTCTGCCAGTTATCTTCATAAGTGCACTCAGAAGCCCAGGAAGACTTCCTCTTGAGGATTAAGCCTTATTTGGGCATAATTAGGTGATGTGTTTGGACTTGCAGGGTTGGGCATAGGACAATCTGCTTCTCTGGATGACTCCACCAACTGGAGGGGAACCAACAGTCCTTCCTGACCCAGGCAGCAGGATTAGGATGTAGGATGTTCTGCACATTCCGGGAGCCCTTCTGGCATGAGAACACTGGGGAGAGGATGACTAATATTAGTGTGGAAGACTCTGTCTTCCAGACAAGTTCCAGCACTCAGGAAGATCTGGCCCACCATGAAAATAGGCAGAAATGGGAAAGAGGGCAGAGAAAAAGATTCATCCCCCCCATCTCCAAGGATGCTGCAAAGCACCACACATTTATCTCTTCCAGGTGGTCCTCACGCACTGACATTTCCAGACACCAAGATGGCCCCATGCATCTGGCAGAGAAGGAAGGAGCTGCATGGAGTGCCTGGTGCTGCTGCTGAAACTTGTCAGTGCTGTGCTCCCCACAGGCTCATTTCCCATCCTTCAAATGGAAAGAATCAAAGACTCTTCTGCCAGTAAGAGGATCACAGTGGCCTTTACCATGCCCTTCAGCCCTGGAAGCCTATGCCATGGAGGCAAAACCATCCTCCTGCCAGAGGGTGCTGGATAAGAGGGCAGCAAAAAGATAAGCCAGACCAGGACCACTGGGATCTGGATGCAGACAAGGTGCAGACCCCAGAAGGCCAGGAAAGCATCTGGAAGGTTCATGATTTCCTTGAGGACTTATGGAGATGGGGCTATCCTTTCTGGTATCAGGCAACAGGGCCCTGTCCTTGAGCTTCAAAAATTTGGTGCAGAACTATCAGCTTTAGCCACGTTGAGAGTAACAAGACACGATGTCAGCGACTAAGGTCAGAGGGACAGACCTGGGGAAGGAAGGTGCCAGGAACCTTAGTCCAGGAATGGGGCTTGCATATACCAGTAACTGGAGCCATTGAATAAAGTCAGAGTTGGGGCAGCAGGGCTGATGAGGGGTGAAAGAGAAGTGTGGGAGGGAAGAGACTGAAAGAGGCCAAATAAAAAAACTGTTTTCACCATGAAAGCATGCCCTGGGGATTGCCCGGCTAAGTGAAGCCCATTGAGGGAAATTCCCTACTTCTTTCTCTTTGAGATGAAAGGACCCCTAGAAAAAGAGTCTCTTTTACAAACTTCCTTTTCATGAGCATTAAGTCCTATTTCTTTTTACATTTAACTTATTTCTTAGTTGTTTATTTCCACCAGGGGTTCTATTTGCTTGGTATTTTTTGTAAGCTTTTCCTTCTGGCTTAGGAAGCAGCAGTCCTTCTCAGCAGGGTACTAGGAATGTATTGACTTATGTGTGTCTGTATGTGTACATATATTTATTTATACAATTGTATAAATTGTATTTATATGTACATATACTATATTGTATTTATATATATATATATGCTATATGTGTATATATATACTATATGTATATAGTACTGTAACCATGGGTTTCCTAGTGTGGCACATCTATATTTATTGGAGACAATTCTCCAAAGAACAAGAACGCAACTGCATTCATGCTTTCTGGGTTGCCATCTTGCTTCTTCTTGCAAACAGCACTCAGAACCTTCCTTGGTATTGCTTCTGAGTCGTGACAGGTCAGGCAAGAAGGGGCTGGGAAGTTGGAGAGAGTGTGTGTCATCATGGCAAGGCACACACCTAGCCCTCTTTTGTAATCACCTCTTCAGTGTGAGGCAATCTGCTGTGAATTAGTGTGTTCCAGGCCTGCAGTGTAACATATGGTGTATCTCTGCTCATTCTACATTAAATCCTGACATTTTGCAGCTGTCAAGATAAAGCTGTTTATATGAGTAACATTGTAGTTTGTTTATAGGGAAATAATGTGTAGCAAGTTATGATTAATCAAGGTGTCTAAAATCTGCTGGAAGCTTCTAAATAGATTTGTTTTCACTGCCAAGCTTTTTGTCTCCTAAATCAGGGGTTTAGTTCCCCCCCAACCCCTTTGTCCCTCACTTGCACTGTGGTCCTGTCCCCCGGGAAATGGAGGGAGAGTGAAGCCAGGCCATAGAGAGGCAAGAAAATGAGGCCCCTGCATGGACTAGTTGGCAGGAGTGACCCACCTGAGTACCTCCAAACCCCAAACGCTCCTCAAAGAGCCATTACCTTTTTCATGCGGGGATGTCCGTGTTCAGAACCTAAATCTCTAAACGGTCCTCATCATAAAGACCCGTGAGTTGGCATCTGAGCCTCCAGGGACATCACACAGTGCATTTAGTTTTGTTTTTCTGGGATCCAAGAGGTCATGGGCCTCCATGCAGGGGTCAAGTTCCAAAGGCTTACGTCTGTGGTTCTGGGTTCAGATGTCCTCTTTAGAGCTCAAGGCCCCTGAAAGTAAGAAAGACACTTACTTACATGTCATCTCGCTGGGCCTTCCTCCTGATGGAAGGATCCCTTGGTGTCACTGACATCTAGTCTCAGGCCACGGCCTACTTCATCTCAGAAGGAGGAACAAGGTGACTCGTAGGATAGTGGGGAGGGTTGAAGCTGGGAGAGGATCCAACTCTGCCCCTGCACTATGCCCATCCTAGCTTTTCCCTGAAGCAACCCAGAGCTGGCTGGATGCTTTCCTGCTGAAAATCCTTCAGCTCTTGGTCCATAGCCACCACCTCCTCTGCAGGCCAAATCTCTCAGCTCTTGCAATCCTTGCAGAGCCCAGCTCCTCCCCACCCTGACCAGAGCCCCCCATCACGCTCTGGCTTGTCTTGGTTCACCTGGAAACACAGGCTCATAATGGACTCATCTCAACTGTCCAGCTGGCCAGAACACTGGCTGATCCTGCTTCCCATTTTTAGTCCTTTCTAAGGCTCCCGGCAGGAGTGTGAATCTGATGCCACTGTAATTGCAGTCTCGGAGGAATAATCATCATTACCAGCCCTGACATTTCTATAGAACTTCCTAACATTTTCAAAGGATTTTCCCTTTGTTCAGGTATAATTATTCTCCCAAATAAGCATCTTGACGCCACAGTATCTCTTAAGCACTAGGTAGCCGTGTTCTGTGCCCGGGAGCCAAGTGTGCAGACACTGCTCCAAAATGAGCATCTGCAGGCGTGGGGCTACACACATTTGCATGTCTCTGTGCTGAGTGAGCAGGGAGCCTGCTGCTGTGCTAGCCGCATGGTGAGGTGGGTGCCCAGCTCTTTACCAAGGGGCACCCAGCACCCTGTAGGGGCCTGGAGATGCATTCGCAGATGTGTTCTCCCAGCTCCACTGGTGGCATAGGGGACCAGCTGCTTCTCCGGACATGGAGGCAGAGCCAGCACTGGCAGGAAGAAGGGGACAGTAGCTACGGTAGCATCACACCCTGCTGCCTCCCGAGCCTTCCTGGGTGCACAGGAGGCAGCTGGCGGGAAGGCGGGCAGGAGAGCAGGGAAGGTAGGAATTTGCTGCCTGGGAGAACAGGACAAGCCCACAGCTGTGGAAGGGACATCAAATCATCACCCAACTCCTTTTCAGCAAATCACCTGCCCTCCTCCAAAGTACTTGCTCCTTGGATGTGCTTCTAGAAGCCCCTGCTGTCCTGCAAATGCATATAGGAAAGGGTAGAAACTGGGGGTAGAGTCTTGGGAGATGTCCCCTGGGTCAGCATGCAGGGGAGGGAAAGAAGCCAGTGGAGGGTCCTGGGCAGGACAGGGCTGAAGGGCAGAAGGAGAACATAGGGTTGGTTTTGAAAAGTACTCAGCCCAGAGATGTGGGTTAACTAACTATCCTTGCCAGGGGCGAGGGGTTGATTTTCAGCATTGCTGCGCTCTCCCCCTTGAGGTCTGGAGAGTCCCCGGTCAGCTCAGATGGTGTTTTGTCGCTTTAGCAAAAAAGCTCAGAGATCTTCTCTGGCCTTGCCATGCACATGGTGAAATCCCCATTACACGGCCCCTTATTTGAACAAGAGAACACAGGAAACACCGAATAACGGGCCGAGGACACCTAGTGAGGGGAGCCGGTTGCAGGGAGAAAGGTTACTACAGAGGTTGGTGTCTTCTAGAAATGAAGGGACAACAGGCAAAGAATTGAAGCCAATCAGGAAACTGGCACTCTCCCCTCCCCGCCTCCCTCTTCTGCAGACAAAGCAGAGCGAGCCTCTTGTTAGAAATTAATATTGCACGGGACAGTTAATCCCCGCCGATCTGCCCCACCCCTGTGAGTGAGCGGCATCGGAGCGGAGCTGACAGCCGGGACCACGAAGGGGTCGGGGCGACCCCTCCCTCGCCAGAGTCACCTGCAGGGGCAGGGGGCTGCCGGGGGAGCACACAGCCGATTTCCTCCCATAAAAAATGACATGAGGTGAAAACCCGTTTACTGCACGTTAGGATCCAGAGCTGGACCATTTGTGTATTTTACTGGGGTGGTGATGTCACTAAATGAAGCCTGAAAAATCCATCATGGGCAGGAAGGCTGACAGCGGCCAAGGCAGGAAGGGGAGCAGGGGCGGGTGGCCGGGCAGGAGAGGCAGAGAGTGAAGGAGCACGTGTTGCTGTTAAGGAGAGACTGACACACAGGCGCTGTCCCTCGGGTCCCTCAGCTTCACATTATACAATCTCGTGAACCCCACTCACCTCGGCTGTGAGTTGTCTTGTCAAATAGAAAGCCCGGAGGTTGCCTCTACTCTGGTCCTTCTTTGTTTTTTTCTGGGGACACACTAATAGACACCCCCGATTCAACATCTTTTAATTAAATGCCTAAGTTCTGGGTGCTGGGCTGGGGACCCCGAGGTGACAATAGTCCTGTTCTGCCCATCACCAACCAAGACCTTTCTCCTCCATCCTCTGAGCCTCCATCAAGCCACACTTGTGGTTAGAGAAGGAAGTGAGTAGGAAGCACCTTGAAAGTCAGAGGGAGTGGATCATGGCAGGAGGGAAGTGTGGAAATGTCATTCGAGTGGCTGCTATTAATCAGGAGCCTCGTTAATGAATGCCAGCGCCAGCCACCTGAAATGCCAGTGCCAGCTGTAATGGCCCGCCTGTGTCTCTCCCCTGCCTCGAGCAGAGGCAAGGCCGCAGCACTGCCTGGCTTTAGCAAACTGATCAGCCCAGTGTGGAGTAATCCCAGGGCGTGGATAGCTTCCTGGATGCCCCATCATAGCACTGACCCCTACCATGTGCAGTCTTCTGAGCTCAGAGCCCCAGGGGCCAAGCCTGAATGTCTGGCTTTGTCATACAAACAAGGAAACCGAGGCCTGGTACTGCAACTCCGTTCCCTGAGTCCCTCCTGACCTAGGTATGCCCTGCTGCTGCTTCCAATCCAAGTGTGGTAAGAACAAAGGGCATCTTCCCTGACCACCACGGTGTCACCCCATCACACGTTAGTCACGTTAGTCAGTGTGCTGTTCACAGGCTCTGGGCAGTTGCTAGCACAGCACGCAGGGTATTCTGGTCATAGCCTCCTGCTGCACCACCCCCATTCCCTTTTCAAATTACATGGTCCCTTGGTGCCACCAAAGTGAGAAACCAGAATCCAAATGGAGGGGGCATGAGATAAGCAACCCCGAGTACCTAGCAGAGAGGGGCAGGAATGCCACTCCATGTCAGGGGTAGGTGGACAGACAGGAGCACTGCCTGGATCCCCAGAACCACAAACTGCGATGAGGTATTTCGAGGACAAGATGAATAGGACAATCGATGAAGGTCTTTGACCAGAATTGGAAACAATGTGCGGCCGCCAAGCTGGCTGGCTCGATGCTGGGTTTTGTGACAAGTTCATGTGAGGACAAAACAGATGCTGCATTTACACAGAACTGACTCAGCTGTTCAATCATCCTTCCAGGTGAAGGAAAGGGATGCCAGAAGGGAAAATCCTATGTGGCGGGCAGCAAAGATGGGGGTGTCCAGTCCTGACGCGTGCAGTATCCTGTGGAGTGAGGGTGACCCGAGACCCTTCCAAGGGCCTGAGTCCAGGAGCAGGGTGTCCACAGCACAGGAAGGGGCCGGCCTGGGGGAGGGGCATACACACTCCGGGTTTTAATCTCAGCTCTGCTGCGTATACATGTGTGACCCTGAGCAATTTCATTAACCTCTCTTTGCCTTAGTTCCCCACCTCCAGGATGGAGACACTGAAGGTCCTCCCGCTGTAGGCTGCCTAAGGATTTAGAGTGTTTAGAACGGTGTCGGGCCCGTGGTAAATGCTATAGAAGTGTTCACTGAAATAAAGAAATCATACTTGAACCAAGAAAACAAGCCCCTAAATGAAAGACAGAAATGCTTTGTAATCTATAGTTAAACCTGGGGGAGAGAGGGGATTGTCACTGTCTCTCACACACAGTGACAGACACGGGTGTCCTCATGGCTCCAATGCCTGCCACAGACGTGCAGGTGCACGAGGGAAAGTATGAATGGTGCCTATGAAATAAGTTCCTGTGGCATGCATCTGATTTTCTTATTAGATTTCAAGATAAAATTAGGGTTGTGTCCCCTAGGAGGAAAATGTGCCCCCAAATACAAGAAACTCCCTGGAGAATGCCTGTTAAAATCAAATATTTAAAGGGACATCAATATTTCTGTGACAGTGTATTAGTGGCAATAAATAAGTTGCCAAATAGAACTGCAGACTAGCAAAACTGCTGAGAATGTGAGTGACAGTTAAGGGTCTCATGGGAAATAGCAGTGACAGCTGAATGTGTCACCAGCGACATGGCCTCAACTGCACAATAAATGTGTGACTCCTAACGGAAGAGGTGGCCAGGCCAGGCTGGGAATGGCCAGGCAGGAGAGTCAGGCTGGGAGGGTGAGCTCGGGTGAGGCACAGGACCAGCCCAGGGACATGGCAATGAGACCAGGCCCAGGTCTGTCCAGCTTGGTGTCAGGGAGCCACGAGCTGACCTGGGTGGAGCATCAGGACACTGTGACGAGACTTTCAGAGACCGATGGTATTTGCATACAGTGGACATTGATGGGGAGAATTCCAGAGGCAGGATCTAACTCTGTGGAAAAAATGAGGCAAGAAGGTCAAGAGGCTGGGACTCAAAACAAGGCCCAACCCCTGCCCTGGGGAGAGGGCCCTGGAGAGTCTGGGCGAGACCCCAAAGGGAAGATCAAACCCTTCGGTAAGGAAGCCATCATCCTCATTCTCAGGCAACTGCATCTGGCCCGAGGGAGGGGTGGCAGGGTGACCACACAGCCTCCCAAGCAGCGGGGCAGGGCCCTTCATCACTTTGGTCTGAGCTCAAGGCAACAGAATGAGCAGGACTGGGTCAGATAGGGAGAGAAACTGATTGAACTTTGCGTCTTCATGGTGGGCTGACATGTAGTGCTGTCAGCTTCCCATCAGCTTCCCATCAGCCGAGAAGCCCCACAAGTAGCTGTCCTTTAGAAATGCTCAGGTCACTTGGAGATGTAGAAATCCAGCCCAAACCAAACATCCATGACACTACAAGAGAGAAATGGATCCCGGGGCACAAATACTGGGACTGGCCACAGATGGCGTGGGCTGTGGCTCTTCTAGAAAAGGAACTTTTCTATATCACATTGACCTAGTGAGAGTGGGAGTTATAATTAGCTTACCACTTGATCTAGAGACCTTATGTACAAGTGTATAAATTGTTTTCAAACATTCTGTGGGCACAAAACTGTTCTTGGGCTTTTGGTGGGGGAAAGAGGTAGAGCATGTCGCCGAGTGCGGGGACCTTCACCAGGCATTATATACGTCCCTCGTGTTTCAATGTTTCCCAATATTACTTTCATAACAGAAAATATGTTAAAATAGAATGTTTTATGGGAAGACATAGTAAGACTTTTGGAAAGTAACTTCTGGAAGCCTCTGTGAGGGTCAGTTTATAAGAGATTTTGGTGACTTGTCTCCACTGAAGTAGTTGCTATATGCCAAAATGAGGCTTCGTGGTAGTGGGAATTAGGAACTTCTACCCTTGCTGAGCAGCTGGAAAGAAACCCTTTGCTCCTGGAGTGAGCCCCTCCTTCCCTGAAGAAGGGGGCTAGTGATTGGACGGGCTGCAATTCCCCCAGGGGCTGGTCCCCTCTGTGCAAAAGAGTTAAGGTGCTTGGGCTTGTCAGGTCTCCAATCCCTCTTCCCACCTGAGCTCTGCGGGATCTCTGCCTTTGCATATCAGCTCTTGTGAGGGCCCAAAAAGGGCGCCCAAGCCAGGCTTAAATGTCAAAACACAGCCTGGGGACATCTACCCACCTCCTCCCAATACAGAGAAATAATTTTCCGGATTGACCCCCCCCCTCCCTTGCACACATCCTGTTACAGCCCAAACCGCAACTTCCTGTTGGCCTAGCTTTCCTACCGGCACAAAAGTTAATTCCATGCTGAAGCTTAAAATGGCGCCCGCGCCCGCGCAACCAGCTAATAGCGGGAACTTCAAACCTGCCTATCAGCAAACGACACGCTCCCTTATACCCCGCCCCTTCCTCCCCCTACTCACTTGTAAGCTTTAAAAACCGGCTTTCCGCCGCCATTAAACAGACCTTGACAAGAAACCTGCTTGGTCTCGTTCTCTCTTTCTCACCCATTCTCTTTCAGGCT
>CAUYON010025189.1:0-28126 GCA_963573935.1 Arctocebus calabarensis | reverse complement strand
GTCTTAGCCTGTTTCAGCTTTGGTCCCCAGTGTGCCCCCCCTTGGGTTAATTCTAGAACAGGTTTCTAACAAGGAAGTTTTCTGAGTTCCCTTAACTCCCTAGACTCCTAGCTACAGTTAAGACAATGGTAAAAACTTACTCAAGCAGAGTTTCCCAGGTTACTGACTTTCCCAGTCTCCTGGGCTTTCCAAGTTGTCCCCATGGTTACTGAGTTACCCCACAGCCACCATGCAGCAATCCCTTGAGCCAATCACCATATGGTAACCCCACCCCCCACCCCCAGCTAACCGTCACGTTTTGCTTCTGTTTTCACTTGGCTTGCCACATAACAACGAAAAAGGGTAGAAAAGGCTGCCTGCTTTTCTCTTCAGGGCCTTTTGCCCTTTGGGGCAGCAGTCTGCCCATCCAGGTGTAATAAATCAATACCTGATTTGTAGAGTGGGGTCCATGCTTTCTTATGGGTGGCCACAGTTACAACAACAGTGCTGCCTCGTCCCTTTCGACTCATGTTGTTATGATATAGTGCTCATTGAATCTACAAAGCCTGCTCTCCACCCTTCATCTTATTCAGGGACTTGAACAACTCACACACAGCCAGAATAATATGACCAGGGTGCTTAGTACGGCCACTGATTAAGAGTAAAATACAAACATTATACCATTCCAATATTTTTCTCAAAGGAAAGCATTTATCTCTGAATTCCTGGTGTCTATTAAGTGAGGGTGCCCTATAAATACTTGTGGAACCATGAAACTCAGTAACATAGTCCTCTCCTCTGCCTCCTTGGTCTCCAGTCTCCCAGTGCTGAAGGAGAGCTGCTGTCTCCCTTACTCTGTCATTTCTTACTTCCCTCGGTTTATCACGTTGCATTCTACCAAAGATGGGAATATTCAAAGTTGAAATAAATGTGTTTGTGGATAAATGAGATAGCTTTTCCTGTCTGTGGCCAGAAAGAGAAATGCAATTCAGGAAAAGTGGTTTGGCCAGTTAGTGCGTGTAAATGGGCTTTAAAATGAAACCAGTGGAAGGGAGGAGGAATACTTGTCAGTTTTGTTAATGGGGACATAAGACTTGCAAATAGCCCACATGGGAGGTTTTCCCAAGGCATGAAGCTTCTCATTTAAAATATTTGGTGAAGAATTGGGCCTGTGGCTAAAAAGAGTAGGGCGCTGGCCCCATATGCTGGAGGTGGCAGGCTCAAACCCAGCCCCAGTCAAAAATGGCAAAAAGAAATTTAAAAAATAAAGAATATATCCATATATCCACAGTGATATGTCCCCATTGTTCTTCCAAGCTGGTTGCTCCCTATGTGCAGAGCCAGCAGGGACCGAAAATGGTGGAGGAAACACTTTCACGACAATGGATGATTGAGGTTGTAAAACAAGTAAAACATACCAGGAGGCTTCCATGTGATAAAGATGGGCTGGGCATTCAAGTCATACAAGCCTTCTGACTTAGCCCATGACTTTCCTACTAAGTACGTTTGCATAAGTAAGTTTGGTGCTCTGTGCTCCACCACCAGGGGTATACATCTGCCAGAGCTCCAGAAGTGGGGTCTAACAGCTAGCCCCTGGACCTTCTCTGGAGAATTGCCCAGGAGAGGCTAATGTTCTCCATACAGTTGCACAGAAAATGCTGTGTGCTCAGCTAACAGTTAATACATAGATAGCAGGTAACAGTGTCCACTTGCCTGAGGCAGGTGGGAGTGTGAGTCAGGGTCCGGAGCCCTCCCTGAATAGGTCTAGTTAAGCTCACCTTTATCTAGCATGGCTTCCCTCCCAGAATCCCCCTTCCCTCTCCTCCTTCACTTTTGCTTTTGTTTAAGAGCACTACTTCAATAATTTGCACGCTCTTTTACTGGGAAATTCCATCTCCCCAACGAGATCTATTCATATGTGTGGCTTCCCAACGATTGCTACAGTTTAAAACTAGTGTCCACCACCTGGAAGGCCCCTTTGTGCCACTTCCCAGTCTCCATGCCACCTGCTTTCCAAAGCTACCGTCTGTCCTAATTTCCAACCACAGACACTTTTGCACACTTTGTATCTAAAGGGAGTGGAATACCTGTAATCCTTTATTAGGGCTACGTCCACTCAACATCATGCTCTTGATATTCACCTTTCTCATCGGATAGTTATGACTGATTCATGTTCAGTGCATATGATAATAATCCATTTTATGAATGCTTTGCTAAGATGTTATTTATTCATTCTACCAGTAATGGACTTTTAGATTTTTCTAATGTTTGACTACTATAAGTGGTGCCATCAGGAATATTTTTACCATGCATACATTCCTGTCTGATGCACATTTTTAATCACATCATTGCTTGCCTTTGAAAGACTTATTCACTTATTTCCAAATACAAGTTATTTTTACCATGCATACATTCCTGTCTGATGCACATTTTTAATCATATCATTACCTTTGAAAGACTTATTCACTTATTTCCAAATACAAGTTGGTTGATAGTTATTTATGTTATGGATATTTCCTCCCACTCTTTTGAGCACATTTTCATTATCCCAGTGTTGTCTTTTAATGTACAGAAGTTTCAAATCTTGGTGTAGAACAATCATTATTCCCTTTATGATTAATGGGGAATTTTTATATTGTTTAACAAATCTTTCCCTATTTCAATGTCATCAGTATGTTATTCTATGATATTGTCTGAGCCTTATTGATTCATCATTTCCTTTTACATCTAGACGCCATTAGAAATTAAATTTTACATTCGGTGTGCAGTAGGGGAAATGATTTGTATTTGTTTCTTTGCCTTTGATAGCTAGTTGATCTAACATTGTAACACACACACACATACATCTCTCACTGTTATATAGTCCCAGCTTTATCACAAATCAATTGTTCAAATCTGACTTTAGATTCTCTATCCTGTTCCATTGGTCCAACGCCTTTTCATTCTATTATCACCAGACTGGCTTAACTGTATAGGTTGATAATAGGTCTTAATAATTGGTAGACTGTGTTCTCCCACTTCAATCTTCTCCTAAACAGGTCTTGGCTACTCTTACCCTTTTGCTCTTTGATACTTCATATAAATTGAACAACAAGCTTGTTAGTCACTCGTACACACTCTGTCTCTCTCAATCTCTCATGCACACACCTGCTCAAAGACAAATGGCAGAACAATTGTGGATATGTTAAATGTATAGACTGATTGATCAAGAATGACACCTTTTAAATGTTTATTCTTTATATCTACAAATAATGATATATGGCTTCCCTTCTATTAAATATAGGCCTCCTTTAATTTATTATAATATTTTATAGTCCAGTAAAGTTCTTAAACATCTTTTGTCACATTTTAATATATGTGATATATTTTTGTTACTATAAATGATATCTTTTTTGAACTTCTTTTTAGTAGCTGCTTATTACTGATATAAGAAAATAAATGTAATGTTGCTGATTGATGTTTAATCCAGCGATCTATTTTTAAAATTCTTATTGT
The DNA here is from genome assembly GCA_963573935.1 of Arctocebus calabarensis. Taxonomy (NCBI): domain Eukaryota; kingdom Metazoa; phylum Chordata; class Mammalia; order Primates; family Lorisidae; genus Arctocebus; species Arctocebus calabarensis. The sequence goes on along the minus strand of CAUYON010025189.1, from coordinate 24,652 downwards.
CTATAGATTTAAATCACTTTTTCAATGTGCCATGTGTGAATGAGGTTTATATTTTTCTCTCCAATAAATACAAACACATTTATATTACATAAACTTTGCATTGTTGAGATTCTCCAGTACAAAGTTGAATAGGAGTGGTCGTATCTACATTATCCTCATTTCAATCCCAGGCACATCGACTTTCATTGTTTTGCCTTTTAATATAATGTTTGAAATAGATAAATTGGAGATAAAAGTAATCAGGTTAACTTCTTAGTATGAAAATATTTTTTAAATTATAAATAGAAGCTACATTTTATAGAGTGCTTTAATTTGACCTATTGATACTATATAAGATCACGTTTTTCTTAATTCTGTCAATACAGTGAATTACATTGATTATTTTTTAAATGTTAAGCTGAGATTAAATGTCTATATGAGGAGGCCCCTTGGTTGTGATATATTTATTGCATAATTTATATTTTAGATCTATGTTTAAATTAATATTAATTTATAATTATAGAAAGCTACATGTAATTTATAAATAATTTCTGTAGGCATATTTTATCTATATTCATGGGTGGGTTGTCTCGCGATATTTTTTCCTGAATATCCTTCTTAGGACATTATATCTTGGTTATATTGACCTCATAATGACTTTGATAAAATTTAGGTTATCCCATGAAGTAGAATTTTATCTTAGGTAGATTGCTGCTTCGAAGACTTCAATGTCTTTAATACACATGAAACACTTCATTTAAAAAATTTTTTTTTATTGATTTTGGTAAGCTGTGTTTTTCTAGGTGTCTGCATGCTATTTAGCCTTTCAATTTTATTGGTATGATTTTGTTCAAATTATTCTTTTATCAAGGAACAAAACTGAAACAGCCTTAAGCAGCTTTAAAAAAAAAAATCTAACCCAAAAAACAAGTCCTGGTCCAGGTGTGAATAAAATCCATTCACAGATGAATTTTATGAGAAATGGCACCTGGATTGAAGAAATTATTTTATCGCATCAGGAAGGAAGGAACCCTTCTCCCCTCGTTCTATGAAACCAGTATCACCTTGATACCAAAGCCAGGTATCAACAAAGAAACAAAGAAAACTTCAAATCAATATCTCTTATGAGTCTAGACATAAAAAATTCTCAATAAAATCCTAAAAACCTGTATCCACTTGTGCATCAAATCCACTACAACCAGATGGGCTTTACCCCAAAGATGGTTCAACATATGCAAATCTATAGCACTTAAAAAAATTGAAGCAAAAACAAAAATCCTATAATTCTCTTACCTTTTTATTATCTATTTCGTTTATCTGTCTTATTATTATCTATGATCATCAGATCTTCAGGATGCCTTTTTTTATTTGTATTAACAGAATTAAGAAAAAAAGATAATGCATAGTATCAGTAGATTAAATTTGAGTATTTTATAAAATTTAACGTGTTTATCTCTCTTATCTTTTCTCAACCTCCATGTAGGTTTTCCCTTCTACTGCTTCCTTTCTAGAGTATTGTTTATTTCCTCTACTTCCTTTGTGTTTACTAATTCTTCTTCTACCTGTTTCTTTAGATGGATATTTAGAAAATATATCTTCTGTCTTTGTCTTTTGTAATATATGTGTTTCTGGCCATAGTTTTCCCTGTAACCATTTCTTAGCCATGTCTTACGTGCTTCATTTTTAGTGTTTTTGTCATCATTCAAATAGTTTCTAATTTCTAATGATATTTTCTTTGACACGTGGGTTATTACAAGGGAATTTTTAAATTTCCTCTCATGTACTAGGTTAATAGCACTGTGACCATATAATCATTTTGTGTTTTAAAAAGAATAAGAAAGTATCCTGATGTAGTTTAGTAAAAGATTTCATACATGTAAATTATATTAAATTTGTCAAAATTATTTCAAAAACTTCCTATGTTCTTGAAATCACAATACTGGTAACTATTAGTTACTGAGAAATGTATATTTAAACTCTCTTAATATAATTGAGAATTTTTCTGTTCTTTCATTTCAATCCTTTTATGTTCATGCATTTTAAAGATAGTTATCAAGTGAATACAAATCTAGAAAGGTCATATTGTCTTGATTATTTTAAACATTTTTTTACAAAATTAATTGTGTAAAACATATACTAAATATATAATTATTTAAATTATATAAAATATATATAAATTATATAAATATATATTAAACATATCTTCCTTTCATGTGATATGTCTATGGTTTGAATATTTGTTTTCCTCAAATTCGTGTATTAGAATCCTAACCTCCAGGGTGATGACATTAGGAGTTAGGACATTGTTGGTAATGATTAGGTCAGGAGGGCACCAAGACACTCCGGAGAGATTTCTCACCTTTCTGTCCTGTGAGGTTATAGGGAAAAGAAGGCTGTCTAGGAAACAGCCCCTCACCAGAGCCCAAACCTGCCGGCACCTTTGATTTCTGGCTTCCCAACCTCCCTAACTGTATGAAATAAATTTTTCATAAGTCACCTAGTTGATGGCAGTTTGTTCGAGAAGCCCACGCAGACTATGACAAATATATCATAAAAGCAATATTACATATGATATAAAACACTGTAAAGTGTTTTTCTCTCACGCCTATGCTTACTTTATTTTGTGTGATATTAAAATAACTATAATAGCTTTCTTTTGGCTGGAATTTGTATACTGTACCTTTGTCCAGCCTTTCAACTTATTTGGTATCTTTATACTTAGATGTTTGTTTGATAAGAAGTGTATATTATATCTTATTATAATTTTATCTTGTCTTTATACTTTTATCTTACCTTAACCTAACAAAAATGTGTTATTGAGTATTACATTCACATTTAATGTAATTTTTGATAATCTTATCTTGATTTTATACTTTTATCTTATCTTAACCTAAAAAAATGTGTTATTGAGTATGACATTCACATTTAATATAATTTCTGATATATTTTGGTTTTAGTCTATTCCCTTAATATTTGTTCAAACGTGTCCTGCTTTTTAAATGTTCTTTTAAATCTGAGTTTAGTGTTTAATTTTTTTGATTGATCTGTTATATTCTAAAAATTAATTTTCTTCTCCTCTGTTTGTGGTTTTCCTGACAATTACAGTAACTTACTACTTTTTATACTCATAAACACACATAAACATACACACGGTAGAGATAAGGCAGTCACCTCACACTGTAATAATACTATCTACTTTCTATCTGCTTTATACTACTATTATTTTATATATTGATCCTCTTTATTATAGTTATATTTATAAATAGATATATAAGTATTTATGTCTTTAAATAGTGCCTATCATTACCTAAAATTAATATTAATTTACTCTCATATAAAATAATTATTTACTAAATCTTTCTATTTTATTCTGAAGTAATTTCCTTCTGAAAGAAAGATATCTGTAGTTTCTCTATTGGTGGTTTACTGGTGACAAACTTGAAGGTTTTAACTGACTGCAAATATATTTGTTTCAAATTATTGCTGAAAGATATTCTTTTATTGGATATAGCTTCTTTGGCTTAGTAAGTTTTTATGCCTCTGCTTCCCAGCATTTGTAGAGACCATTCCATACTGTCTCCATCAATCGTGCCTGGAAGTTTACTATAGCTCTTACTGCTGCTCTTTCGGAGGATTATTTTCTTCTTTTTCTACCTGAAGGATATTCTTTAATCTGAACTTTTCACTTGTCTAAAGTGATGCTTTTAGAACTATATGGTTTGGAAGATATTCTTCCTAACCTTATAGTGCTTCTTAAATCTGTGGCTTCATAACTTTAAGCAATTTTAGAAAATTTTCAATCATTATCCCATTAATTAATATTTCTATTCATCATCTCCTATTTCTATTTATTATTCTCCTATTCACTACCTATTATTTATTTCTAAACTTTTCACCATTTTCCTTTCCCGCACCAGTCTGATGTCTTCTTCTGACTCATCTTGTAGCTCATGTCTTTTTCATCGACTATGTACAATCTGTATATTCTATAATCATATTTCACTCCTCCCTAAAGCATATGCTTCATTGTCTGTCACTTCTCTTGCTTTCTCCCACATGGTCTTTTCAAATAATCGATTATGTTTATTGAGTGCTGGCTATTATTGATGAAGTGCTACAGAGGTGATTTGGTGTGTGCATTATGCCGTTAGGGACCCCGCTCACTGTAACCGCGGAGAGATCAAAGTGATTCCAGGCTCAGGTTTAATTCTTGCGAAGTCTGGTCTTCTTAAGGTTCACTCTGACTCTCAGTCTGTAGCTGTGTGGAGCCCAGCACAAAGGCTGGAGTCTAATCTGAGGTCCTTCTCTTTTGTGGCCTTGAACTCCAATTTGTGATGGTCTCTTTCCACAACCCTACTGAAAGCTCTTCTGGGCTTCTCAGCGTCTCTATTGAACTTTTAAAATCAGCAAATACCCTTATGTTGAAAGAGGCCCCCAATGACATACTTAACTCTCAGCACAACTCTTCTCCCTGATTTTAGTTCACAAGTTTTCAATGCATGAAAAGATCTTTAGTGTCTTTAATTATCATTACTATTATTAATTATTACTACTTGGACCAACTTTCATATTTGATTTCAGTGACTTGTCTGAACATTCTAATCCAAGATTAACATTAATAGAACTCCCCACAAGTATATTTTAATCTCTGGGTCAGAAATCCAGCATCAGTTCACATGCTAGGTCGCTAAGAGTACTTGAAACTCATTTACATTAAAAGAGTTTTTCTTGTATTTTACACCTTTGTGATTAAGTACAGATAGTAGTGATTAAACCTATTTGAAGTTAAAATTTCATTTTGAAAATATCTTAAGATCAGAATTGTATAAAAAATATAAACAAGGAATGTAAATAGCAGACATGGTTAAAAATAAAAGAGTGAACCACAATAAATTCATCTAAATATTTGATATTTCTTCCCTCCAAGGTAAATTTTACCTCTTGACCTCATTCATAGGCAAGAGAACAGGATGAAAGTATGTTTTCCTAAACTTTTATAATGTGGTAATAATTTATTCGATGTAGAAAAAAATAAAACAGGGCGGTGCCTGTGGTTCATTGAGTAGGGCACTGGCCCCATATACCGAAGGTGGTGGGTTCAAACCCGGCCTCGCCAAACTGCAAAACAAAAAAATAGCTGGGCGTTGTGGCAGGCTCCTGTGGTCCCAGCTACTTGGGAGGCTGAGGCAAGAGATTTGTTTGAGCCCAGGAGTTGGAGGTTGCTGTGAGCTGTGTGACGCCAAGGCACTCTACAGAGGGTGATAAAGTGAGACTCTCTCTCTACAAAAAAAAAATTAAAAAAACAAAATTAATTTAAAAAAAAACATTTTCCATCATGTTACATGGGGTAATGTGAAATTTGTTAAATGAGATAGTGGGTGAGACAGCATTATTAATTTTCAACATCTTCACTTTTTTAGTTTTCTCTATGATTTTTATGTACAGACAATGTGATAGTATTCAGCACCAGGGTTTGGAACTACCAAAGTTTATAGAGTTTAATAGATATTGAAATCTTTCACTAATCCTCCAGGGAACTTACTACTGTATATTATGCTTTTTAAAGATGGCAACCCTAGGCCTCAGAGAGTTTGCACATGTTGCCCAAGTTTTCTCAGGTAAATACAGCAGAATTAAAACTAGCCATCGCTGCTGCTCTAATACCAAGCACATAACCTTTCATAATTCTAGTTTTTTTCCCACCACATTTCCTAGAACAGTGGCTCCCTCCTAGTATTTGGGCAGTACTAAGGACTGCTAAGGTAGCCCATGGACTCCTAGGCATGTTCTATTTTGCCCCATACCCCCAAACAATGATCATTCTGCAACTCACTATGATTTCATGATTTCCGTAATGCTCTTTGATTTTAAAACTTAGTGAAAATAATTAAGGCCACTGGATAACAGCTGAGAATTTTCAAATGCATGCATGCCTCTTGGAATAGAAGTTTGCTTGCTTACAGAACATGTCCATAGACTACGGGGGAGGATCATTTCTCTATCAGAATTGGGACTTGGTCTCTCAGAGAAAGACATCCTGTCCCCTGTTGTTCTCCTGGTTAAATGTGTTTATGTTGGGGAATTCTTGTCCTGACATTTGCATTTTTTTCTTTTTACTTTAAAAGTTAGCCTTACAAGTCATTGCCTTGAGAAGAATAGATCCCTAAAGATTATGATGAAGATTTACAATGAGAAATGTGTTGCTGCCAATACTAAGGTCTCAAGAATCTTGTGACATTCTTGCTACCTAGTAGTTAATGCCATAGAATACAAAATTCCAAAAGCCCATCGGAAATAAAACAAACAAGATGAGATACGTAAAGACCAAATTTAGGAATTCACTAAGAGCTCATAAATTGCTTGCAGGCTGGCAGCCTTCTGTCCCTCTGCTGGCCCCTCAGCTGCACGTCTTCACGTGTGGATCTGCAAAGCAATAGAACCTTTGGAGCTAGGTGCAGTCACATAGCTCTCCCACCAGACTACAGACCAAACAAGCTCTGTCTTGTCTTTTAATAATGTTATAATTGTTAGAGGCCTCTGCTTTATGCTGAAAACTTTTTTAGGCAGTGGGAATGAAGTGATGAAAAAGACAAAATTTTTGACGTGGTGAAGACTAAATTATAGAGGGAGAAGATGATAACACGTGGACAAACAAGTAAAATGATACCATTTTATTAATTCATGGGTTGACAAGATTACATGTTAAATTTACTAAGTGTAGAATATAAATGTCCTAACACAATAACTAAGAAGGTGTGGTGAAGGCTTGATGAAAATATTTCAGATTGTATATAAGGCCAGCACATTGAACCTCGTGATTGCATTAGTGTACACAGCTAAGATTGAATAAAAAATAATTTTTGAAAAAGGTACAATTTTAGACAGGTGGGCTTTGAAGACGGTCACGGTTCTTCATGGCTTAGCAGTGACTGGGGGTTTCTTTAGTCTCAAAGGTCAAGCTTGCAACCTCTGAGAAGGTACCATTGTTTATATCCTTTAGGGTTTTCAAATGCTCATGACTGCAAAAAGAAAAAGTTCTTCATGGTAGTGGTAGTCCTGGTATTTTATTTCATTTATTTCTTCAATCATTTTTAAATTATTTAGGTCCTAGTACCTTAGGTGTGCCTTGACTGGGGACTGCAGGCTTGTGAATCATTCATCTTCATTCATCGAGGGCCTTCATGTTGCCGCCATGACTTTCTATCCTATTCAATATTTGTGGACTGTAGAAGGGAGAATGATTTTAAGAACACAATGTTGCTGGATATTTAAGACTGTGTCAGGGTTTATTTTGTTAAGAGAGATAAAGTTTCATTCTGTAGTTGTAGTTATCCTCTCAATGCCCTCACGGTTAGAATATGCTATGATAGCAGTATTACCGCCAAAGTTCTAATCCATCCTATCTCGTCCAATAAATCAGTGCTAGACTAATGAGTAATATTCATTATTTGATAAATAAACTCATAATCACAGCTCCCTCCAGAATCACTGTGACGTTAAATTGGTATTTGTACTGACATACAAAAAGGGTTCATTCTTCACAAAAGCGCAGCATCACTGCAAAATGTATTCAACAAATCAGGAGAATTACTCAGCTGAGGCTGGGAGAAAAGGTCATGGCAATAAAATAAATTTGAGGAAGAGATGGAAGGACTCATCAAGTCACACTTGGGATGTCTCATTGACCTTTATGAGCAAGGTCATGCTGTTTCAAACATTTCAAAGTAATTATTTTTTTAATTTAAATTTATTTGTTTTTTAAAAGGAAGAAAGGGGTGTACTACTTTGACCTCATGTTCAAAATACTGCTTAAACGTGAGGTCAAGGAATTTAGAATGTAACTAGTTTGCCTTTTCTGATAGTAAAAATAGCAGAAATTCACTGAATCATGAGCCAGAGCCTGTTTACAACCTTTTGGATATAGAGACATTTACTCCCAACAAGCCTAGGAAGTTGGGTTTAATTTCATCATTTCCATTTTACAGATGAGAATATATAAGGCAGGAAATTCAATGACACATAAACTTTAAGGATCATCGTGCTGGTAATTATATTTCCATAAATTAAATAGCAAATAGTGTTTTTAAATGTTAGGTCAGTAATGGAAGGGGAGAACGTGAGATTGGTTTGTGTGTGGCCCATCATTATCTTCCGTGTTGGAAGTACATAGATAATAACTCAGGTTTTCATTACAAGAAATAGAGATACAGGACGGTTAGTAATTTTGCAAATCAATATCTGAGGAGAGAGCTAGTTAGTTTGGGGAGAGATATGCCACAGTGGGGTAATGTGGAACATGAATTGCAGTTAATATTTTATCACAATGCTTGTAGTACCCTGACTATTTTGGCATTTGAATGTATAACTAGCATAAAAATTAAATTAACTAAGTACCTTCCTCCTCTGGCCCCACTGTGACCTCTCCACTCGGCCTGCACCCAGGCTCACACGCCTCCCTGTGGCTGGAGTGGCACAGCTTTTCCTCCCATCCACCTTCCTCCTTAACAACCTGCTCTATACACCATCTCCTTTCCCTTTGTCATTCCCAAATGCTCCTTCCCACTGGCCCTTATAACTGAACATGTGCACTTGTACCTGTTTCGTCCACAGATAAAACTCTTTCTCTAACCACATCTCCATCCAGATAAGGCTCTATTTCTGTTCCTTGATGGACAAACTTCTAAAAGAAGGGAGCCCATGACTGTTCTCTGTCTTCCGCTGTACCCTTAACCTGCTCTTAGGTAACGTAACTCACCTTCTTTCCCCTTCCTCCTCTGCGTGTCGAGTCAATGGGCAGGTGTGCCGCTTCAGAAATTGCTCTCTTAGGAGAGGATTCTACTAAACCCCTTGGGTTCAAGCCTTATTTGCTCCACTCGTGTGGGCAAAGCCTTAACCCTTCAGGAATCAGTGAACACATCCAGGGCCTCTTCCACTTGGCAAGTTTGTGATGTTCGTCCTCATTCCAGGCTCGTGTCTACTGCTCATTTCTACTGCTATGTGGCAGTCTGTTGAGAGACCCTTCCACAATTTATTTCTCATACTCATATCTACCTATGTTCGGTTTGCTTTATTTATTTATTTTTCGCTCTTGCAAATATTGCTACTAGTTGTCATCTCGTACATTTATGTGGGTCTAAATACCTGTATAACACCCTGTGCCTGGAGATACTGCATCTGTGGTTATGGACATTTTAAAATTTAAAAGATAATGTCAAAAGTACTTCTAAAAGGATTGTAAAATTCTCTCCCTGAGGACTTTATAAAGAGTCCAGCTTGCTTCCCATCTTTTCATGATCTAATGTTTAAGAACTATTACTTTCTCATAAACCAAATGAACGTGCAACAATGTCTGGTGGTTTAATTTTGTAATACGATCTAAATTTTCAATGAAGAGTGAAGAAAAAATGTTGTTGCATGGGATTTTATTGTGGCAGCCTCCCCAATGCCGTATCTTTCCTTGCTCATTTGTCTTGTGAATAGGGACCCGTGGAAGAAAGTAGGGTGGTGCAAGCAGCGTGGAGGCTGATGCAGACCACTCGGCCACACAACGTGTGTGTCATCTGGTGGTCAGAGAAAGCAGGGAGACACAGCCAAAAACATGATGGATTGCGAAAAATTGAGAATAAAAAGCGAAATGCCATTTTTCTTTCCTGGATGAAGATTCTTTATGAACATAAATCACAGCTAGAGGGCAAATGGAAGGGATAATAGGATTTACCATGAATAAAAGAGGGAAAATATGGTATGTTTTAGATTCATTTAGCATTCAGACTGATTACTCTGTAACATTAGTTGGTCTGCAGTCTTCTCGCTAACTCTGTTGGGGAGGGTGATAAATGACAGGCGCTCAGTAGGAAGATTAACTGGATATGAAAACGCTCATAGTTATTATTACACAAAGGGAAGTGGATTACAAACAGTGTACATAACGTGGTTCCAATTCTGGGAAGAGGTACACGAATCAGTGAAATTGCATAAATTGATTTCTAGAAGTAAATACCAATTTTTTTGCAAAGGATAACATGTCATTAACCAATTGTGGAATTATAGATGATTTGAGGATTTTTCTTTACTTGTTTATGCCTTTATGTGTGTAAAATTCTCCATAATGAACAATGATGTCTCCTTAATAAGACAAATTGTCCAAAGGTGAATGGTGGAGACCAACAAAGAGGCCTGTGTCTGGGCGGGCAGCCAGAGGTCCAACAGCCTCTCCAGCATCAAGGTTAGATTTGGGGTATTGGGAAGCATTCGTGAGCAGGACAGAAAGGAGATGCAAATGACGTGAACAAACGAGCACTTGCAATTATGTGAGGGCTACATGCACACTCAGTGGTAATACATATGAGGGGAGGGAAGTTAGGTATTATTACTATTTTGTATTATAATAACCAAGCCCCCTGCCCCTGCACCAAGCCCCCTACCCCTGCTATTAATCCCCCAACCCATAGATTTAAAGAATATAACAAAACCTTTAACTTTCAAAGGGGAAGTGTTTTGTGTTTAGCCCCAACCCTCACAAGGGCGGAGGAGCTAAATTCTGGGAAAAGAGATAAGCTTACAGAAGGAAGGAAGGGGTATGATCTAAAGAAGCCCCTGGTGCAATATCGCCTGGTGGAAAGTCCCGAGTTCCTTGGAAACTTACCCAACTCCTATGCCTGTACTTTGTACCCCTGAACTATGTATGAACCATGTACCTTATGACCCATAAAGTAATGAACTTGTGATGTATTTTATGATTTATGAACGAATATGTACCTCCCACCCTGCGACCCTGCCTTAACTGCTATGATCGGCTTCTATATTGCCCTAGCTTGCTAACCATGCAAGAAAAATGGTATAAAAGGATTGCCTGCCTGGCATTCAGGGCTGCATGCCTTATGGTAGCAGCCCCCTGCAGGTGTAATAAATTTTATCAATTATTGCATCAAAGTGGGGTCCATCTTTCTTTCTCCGTGACTCAGTTTACTTCAGTATTCTTTTATTTTCTTCCTCTTTTTAAAATTCCATCCCATAAATTTGATAATCTGTTAATACACACATTAAAGTATTTTTGTTGGTGATGCTCATACAGTCATGGAAACCACCTACAGAGTGTGGCTTAGGAGCATTGCAAAGGCTTCAGGACCAAGAATAGAAAAGGCCTCCATCATAAGGCAACAGAGGCCAACCACTAAAATCACCAAAATGATTTAGTAATAATGGAAAATCTGGTTAATTTATAGGTTTAAAAGGGTGAGGAACTTTCTGATACTCAAGAAAGTAAGTTACATGGTCCAACCTTATTTAATAAATTAAAACTTTACTAGGTTTATAGCAGACAAAAAGATACACATACAAAGATTTTTTCACATATCAAGTATTCATTCATCTATGAAATGAATAATGAGAAGGTATTATGTGCCAGACACTCTCCTAGGCTTGGAGGATACATTAAAGAACATCGCAGGGGGGAGATCCTTGTGAAAATTGCAGAGAAAAGAAAATAAACAAAATAAATGGGTAGGTTACATATGATATAAGGTGATAGATGCTAAAGACAAGTACAAAGCTGGAGAAAGGAAGAAGATTTCCTGGGACAGAGGGTTGCAATTTCCAATGGGGTAATCAGAAAAGGCATAACCGAGAAAATTATATTTAAGCAAAATTTTAAAAGAGGAAAAGAACTGAACCATGGAGGTACTAGAACAAAGGACACTGAAGGCAGATGGGAGATCACGTGTAAAGGGCCTGAGGCGGGAGGTAAACCGTCAGGCCTGCCAGCAAGTGGGTCGGGAACAGGGCAGTGGCCTGTGCGAGATTTCGTAGGTTCTTATTGCTAAAACGATGGAGAGGAATTTTGCATAGATTTTCACATAGTTGAGAAGAAAAACATAAAGCAAACTACACTATCATAGGTTTGGTATTTTGCTAAAAAATATAAAAATTATATAAAAAAATTTTGTTTTTCTTCCCAATAGGAGGAATCCGGGCTTTGTCTTTATGTTGCTTTCCGACATTGGCAGACTTCAGCCTCTGGTGTTCTGGGGGGCGTTACTTTCACTTCCCAATTATTTCATCAACCCACTCTCAGGCATAGCCTATTTGTTTTCACATACTTCCTCTCCCCACCCTCCCTGACAATTTAACCCTGATTATCCTCTGTCTACATGTTAACCGCATGGACAATTCAGAGGCTGACAAGATATTAACAAGCTGTATGTCTAGGGACATAACTATGGGACACAGATTCAGTGGACACAGCATCACTGGGCAACAAGCAAAAGCAGGTGCTGAACTGACCCTCAGTGCTGGGAACTCAGCCACCATTCACAAGTGGCCGCTGGATGCCGGATTTGGGCGTGGACTTGTTTTAAAAGGTGACAAGAAATTTACCATTTGAGATTCACTGGGGAACTAGGACAAAAAGACTTTCTCCTGGATACAGGGAGGGGAGAGACGGATGACAAGAAGAAGATAATTAAAAGAACAATAAAGGGCAGAGTGTTTAGGGACAAGACACATTATGAATGACAAAGTCTCATAAAAGTTTTTTTAAGCATGTCAGCAACCAGGTTTGATGAAGCACACAAAGTTCCTAGCACAGATCCTGGGATAATCTAAGTTACATCCATGTGCACTTGTCCTACCCGAGTGCCAGGAAGGTGCTGTACAATGATATAAAACAGCTGTTAAACTCAGGCAGCGGTTTTAACGTCAGCCCTGGCCCATGCTAGATTATGTGACCTTTTCTAGAATCTTCCCAGCTGTAAAATGGAGATGGTAACAGCATCTACGTTGGTTTTCTCAAGCTGCCGTAACAAAATATCACACACTGGGTAAGTTAAATAACAGAAATTTATTTTTTCATGGTTCTGGAGGCTGGAAATCCCAGATCAGAATTCCAAGGGGGTAGATTTGCTCTGTCTTTGGCTAACTGACGGCCACCCTCCTGTGTCCGCCTCACAGGACACCCCTCTGTGCACAGGCTCCTTAGCGTGTCTGCGTGCGTCCCCACCCCTCTCCTTCTTAAGAGGAAGGACACAGTCAGATAGGATTAGGTCCAACCCCAAAAGACTCATTTTAATGGGCTCTTTAAAGGTCCTGAGTCTAAACACAGTCCCATTCTGACATACTGGGCGTTAGGAGTTCGACAAACGAGCTTGGAGGAAGCATATTCCAACCCATCACTGTATCCACTCCGTGGGAGCATGCACTCAATGAAATAAGGGATATGAAATATATTTGAAAAGCTTGTCACACTGAACATATACACGTTCAGTACATGTCAGCGGTTATTTATTTTCCTAGTAAATGTCAACCACACAGATAAAAGAAGCCCACACGCAGACCCCCATTTCTCCACACGGTGGTCGGCAGCATGCAGCAAGTGAGATCAAGAAAGACTTTGGTGATCCAGACCCAGTATGTGCCATAGAAAGGAATCCTGGAGACAGTGGAACAGTCTTGTTTACCCCACATTACTGACTGGAGGAAAGGGACTTCTAAATGAACTCAGAGCTGATAAAGTATTCAGCAAGTGAGACCTGTCCTCTGCTCTAAGCACTTCAATAGACACCCTATCACATGCTGACTGGCAGTGCTTTATCCTCTGGAAGTGCAGAACAGGTGCGATTACTGACACTAAAGAAGAGTTCAAGACTAGGGAACTGGTAAATTATGCATCATCAGAATTACAGCAGACATAAATTAGGTAATCATTCTCTTTTATTTTGTAACTCTCTGAGCATGAAGAATTGCAGTATCATTAGCTTTGTCGGAAGCAGGGGTAATACTGGGAACAAAGCCTGTGGTTATGAGAACTTCTCAGCTAATGTGATCCTACTTCCTTTGTCTTTAAAGTTTCAATCCATAATGGAGATCATTACTTTTACCCTTTTACCCTTAATTCTTTCTTTCAATTCCTTTCATTCATTCATTATCAAACAAGTCTTTATTGAATACTGTCTGCCACAGCAGATGACCGGGCATGTAGGATATGGCTCTAAACTTCCAGAGTGTTATAACCTAGGTAGAATAGTAAAAATGTCATAGAAATGGACAGGAAACCTGATGCAGAATTTTTAAAGGACAAAAAATACATTTAGGCTTTGAGAAGGAGAGGAGGTTTAAAAAGCACTAGGTTTTATATTATTAATTAGGGCTCAAATTTCTGACTTCCTATTTTAAAAATTGAGTAAATAGAAGCCCATAAATTTAAATTGACTCTTAACGGTGATGAAAAAAGACCCTTGTCAGTTTTCTTTTCTCTGATCTAAACAGAAAATTCTTCCGGGGTGTCATTATGTGCCCAAGCGTCTAACTCCACGTCAAATATCCTTTGTGCTTTCAAATGCTATGTGTGAGAAAACACAGAATCTCTTTAAAATCTCTACTGTTTCCCTCCAGGTGAGCCCTGGAGGCTTCAGGCCCCCTGTTGTACGGGTGTCCTGACACTTCTGCTTATAACGATGCAAATACTCAAGCAGATTGGAACGAGATGTGGAGGAAAAGTTGGGCCTAAGTAGCTAAGCAATTGGGGTTGGTGAGAGAAAATATAATTAAAAGTATGGAATTGGAAATTTTACAAAGACAGCTAATCATGTAAACAGATTGCTAGAGCCACTGCCATGGCCTAAGGAAAGGACCTAAGAGCAGAAGTTCAAGCCTCCTTAGCTTCACAGTAAGGGCTATTTTTGTTATAAATAACTGTTACTAATTCCTTGAATCTAGTCCAGCTATGTATTGACACTCTTTGCTTATTTATTTAATTTTCAATCAAAAAGTTAAGCCGTTTTCACGTGTTTGTGTGCTTACCTGGCACATAGCTTTGACCCAAGTGTGGGTGCTCACTCTGCTCAGATGTTGCTCTTAAAGTCTAGACATCCTTCCGTTCTCAAGCACAGACAGGATTTTTCTTTTTCTCTTTTGCCTACTTATCTATATTTGGGTTATGTAGTTAATGTTTTCTAAAAAAATTTCCTTCACAGTAATTCCAACAAGAAACGTTTGGTTTTTAAATGAGTTCCACCGCTTCTAACTTTGGTTAGCAAGCTTCTTAAGAGTGACTATCATGATTTAAAACATGTAAAGGACCTTGGGGGAGAGGACACTCGGAAAATACTGAGTGAGTACATATGTTAAACTGTGCTAAGGACTGAATACCTATAGCTACTTAAGAAAAGTATAGTTTTATCTGCTTAATATTTAAAGTTCAGTAAACAAAGTGAAGAATCACTAATTATACCTATGAATGAATACTGAAAAATAAAGGAAGCCCTGATCTTCTTTAAACAGGGAGCTCAGAGATATTGAAACTTGTCATGTCTGTGCTATAATTCTGGTGAGCTAAGTACATTTAAATATAATTCAAACTAAAAGGTCAGGTAATCTCCATTTTATTTGAAAAAGGAGATTTGTGTAATTTTCTAAGAGAGAAAAAAAAACTTCCTGAGTGTTAGAGTCCTCTCCTAATCCATTTTATCTAGTATTAATAAATACCACAAACTAGTTATTGATAAACCACAGAAATTATTTCCCACAATTCAAGAGGCTGGGAGGCCCCAGGTCAAGTTGCTACCAGATCTGGTGTCTAGTAAGGATCACTTTTTTTTTAATTAAGTCAATTGTACATAGATCATGAATATATTTATGCCATTATGGGATTCAATGTGTTGATTATTTGTACAAATTGGAGTTCTTACATCCTGGAGCATATTGCAAGTACAAGTTGGATCTATCAGTAAAACACAAATGTCTTAACGCTGTCATTGCGTAAATGAGGTGAAGAGTCACTTTTTGGTTTGTGTGTTACTGTCCTGCTGTGTCCTCAAGTGACAGAAAAGGCAAAGCAGGTCTGTGGGTCCTCCTCTGAGAAAAGCACTAATTCCATTGATGGGGCTTCCACCCTCATAGCCTAATATCACTTCCCAGAGGTCTCTTCTACATCATCACATTGGTGATTACATTTTCAGCACGTGAATTTAAAAAGCCTGCATGTCCCGGGAGGCTTTTGATCCAGGGGCTGTTTGTTCTCCGACAGCCTCAGCTGGAATATGAGACAGTCATTTCCCGGGCAGTGTGGCCACACTGCAACAGCTCTGTGTGGTTAAAAATGACCCTGCCTGAAAGTTGAAATATGTAAATAACTTAGCAATAGGATTTCTGGCATCTGCTGCTGGGCCATTTCTCACCAGTGTGCTGAAGTGACTTCTTGAGAGTTAATGGTTTTATGGTTTTAATGATTTGTGTGGTGGAAAGAGCAAAGGTCCTCAAACACCTTAAGTGCACAAAGGACCAACCTCAGGGTCAGGACTCATCTGGGAAGCCCAAAGGCCATTTCTTTCAGTGCAAATTTATGTATTTTTTTTCAGGTGAAGATA
This sequence comes from Arctocebus calabarensis, assembly GCA_963573935.1. NCBI lineage: Eukaryota > Metazoa > Chordata > Mammalia > Primates > Lorisidae > Arctocebus > Arctocebus calabarensis. The sequence goes on along the minus strand of CAUYON010025189.1, from coordinate 8,312 downwards.
TTAGGTTGTTACTTTCTAAAAATTGCCATTAAATACCAATTGTTCATCTATTATGGTTCCAATTTGTCAGCCCAGCATCTACATCAAATGCTGCATCCTGGGTTTTAAATTCCCAGGCTTTGAGTTCCCATGCACTAGTATTAAAAATCCGAATCCTAAAACACAAGTAAATCCAAAACTTGGGTCAGAGATTATAAATCTGAATTAAATATTCCTAAAGACACAGTGGCCCAATTTTAAAACAAAAATTCCAGAATTCAAAACATCATAAATTTTGGTTACAGATGGAAAAGCACAGTGTGTCCTAACATAAACTTACTATTTTGGACTTTCTCTCCTTTGTGGGACGTTTTGCCTTACAAATTATTTTTTGCTTCTTAAATAATAAATTTAGTAATTCCAACCCCAAAGGTCTGTATTTTTTTAAACTGTATTTACATAGGAGGCAGAAAAATATCCCCCTGCTAATATCTGGAACGTGTGAATGTTTTGGTGTATAAGGCTGTGAATGTTTTGGTGTATAAGGCTAAGGGATTTTCCAGATATAGTTAAAGACCTTGAGGAGAGGGGATCATCCTGGATTATCCAGGTGAGTTTAGTCTACTTACATGGGTCTATAAAGCTGGAGCCCCTATCCCAGCAGAATTAGAGGAAGATGCAGCTACCAAAGAAGGCCCATAGGGACTTTCTGGCTTTGACCATGAGCCAAGGAACATAGGCAGCCTCCAGAAGCTGCAAAACAAGAGGAACAGATTCTCCCTGGAGCCTTCGGAAAGGAGCCCAGTCCTGTGAGCACTGATATTTTAGTCCAGTGAGATCCATTCTGGATTTCTGAACAACAAAACTATAACATGTAGGCATGAAGGGAAACTTCCTCTTTCCCCTGAAAGTTTGCTGAAAGATCAACTCACAATTAAGGCTGATTAACAAGATAAAGATTCATTTACTGTGCACAGGGGAGAATCACAGAGCGATTATTCAATATCCCAATGAAGTTCAGGTATTTTCATACACACCTTTCAGAAAGGAGAGGGAAATATAAGGAATATAGGTAATAAATATAAAATAAGTACTGTTTTTTTTAATGAATCATCTCATTAGTGACAGTTTTCAACTAACAGCATTTGTCATATACCAAAGTCCATTTTACAGTGATCTATGGAAGAATAGACTTATTATAAGAAGAGAAATTAATAATTTTTAGCACACAGCCATAAAATTAGGAGATTTAAGAGAAAGTAATAGACAGTGAAGAAATTTACAGTGTTTTGTTTTATTTATGAAAAGATAAATGAGATTAGAGATGGACTATCTTAGGAAATGGGAGTGAGTCATCCACATGTTTTGCATGTGGTTCCTCCAATAATTTTATTTTCTTTTTCAATGAGATTTATAAATGGAATTTTAAGTCTGATATAACATCTACAATTAATGATGAACACTAAGTGGTATACGGACATTTGTGTCAGTTGAAACAACTGCTTGTTCCTTTTGTCAGACACTCTGAGCAGCCCTGGGGTAAGTGACTGCATGGGAAATGAGCACAGCTTTGCATTGTTTTCTGTGCTACATAACGTATCACTAAAGAGTGTGGGGAAATATGTGGTAGAAAGCATGGGTTGTTGGGCGGCACCTGTGGCTCAAAGGAGTAGGGTGCCAGGCTCTCATATGCCAGAGGTGGAAGAGTTCAAACTCAGCCCCAGCCAAAAACTGCCAAAAAAAAAAAAAAAAAGCATGGGTTGTAAAGTTACCTATATATGTGATATCAATTTTAAGAAAAATGACTAAAATGTGTCCAAATGTTAACACTGCCAATTCCTGATAGTATTTTTTATCACCCTTGGTTTTAAATTTTTTCTTCTCTTTAATCTGTGTCCTAATTGCCTACAATTAAATTAAAAAATAAAAGTGATTTGAAGTAAGAAAGACCAGGAGCAATTTTTCCAGAACGCCAAAATAAAATCAACATTAAAAAGTCAATTTATGTAATTTATGTTGATCAAAATGGAAGACGGAGGAGGAGGAGAAAGAGGAGGAGGAGGAAATTATACTTAAACATACATCATTGCATGTCAACAAACACAAATCATGTAATATTCACAAGAATACATAACGTATGTCCTACTCATGTTATCATTTTACAGGCAGTGGAAATGAAACATGGGCAATTGAAGTAACTTACCAATGATCTCACATCTGGTCAGTGTCAAGGCTGAAATTCAAAACTCAGGTGAATTGGCTCTAGTTCAAAATGTTGCATAAGAGTTTAAAAATGTTATTGAACTATAGATAGGAGCAGTACATCTTTAAGACAAAACACAACAATTGATGAAAAATACAACATTCAGATATAAGACAATGACGTTGATATCATCATATCACAACTTCATTTTCTTTTTTATGAGACAGAGTCTCACTTTATCACCCTCGGTAGAGTGTGGTGGCATCACAGCTCACAGCAACCTCCAACTCATGGGCTTAGGCGATTCTCTTGCCTCAGCCTCCCCAGCAGCTGGGACTACAGGCACCTGCCACAACACCCAGCTATTTTTTGTGGTAGTTTGGCTGGGGCTGGGTTCGAACCCACCACTCTCAGTACATGGGGCTGTTGCCCTGCCCACTGAGCCACAGGCACCGCTCCATACCACAAGTTCTATTCAACGATGTTCTGGGAATACCAGAAAGTGCAATAAGATAAAATTCATCAACTAATTTAAATTTTTAATTCCAATTGAATGTGCATGCTAGATTTGAAAATCAATAAACAAATCTCAGTTGGATTTGTATACCTCAGGAAGAAGCAGAAAGTAGTTTCTGAAAATATAAGCAATTATTGTAGCACAAAATTAAAGACATCTAGAATTTAATTCTGTAAAATACACTTCTTTTTCCATTTCAGATTCATTGAAAAGATGCAGAAAAAGATTCAAATAGTAGAAAGATGAACTATATTCATAAGGAGAAAATGTCACTATGGTAAAATATCAATTCACTTCAAATTGTCTCCCATTCCAATAGAATCACATGAAATAGTGCACATACGCATGTGTATGAGTGATCAAACTTGGAAAGCAGATTCTAACATTTATGTGAAAGGCAAAGGATCAAGACCAGAGAAGACACTTCTGAGTAAGGAAAGGACAGTACCAACAAGAACAATGTTGATCTGGCAGACAAATAAACACACGCATCCAAAATAAAACCTCGAAAACTAAAAAAGAAGACAGTACTCAAGGACAGACTTGCATATGTGATGCGTAAGTGAGCGAGGGTAGGAAAGCAGCAAGAATTTGCAATTTGATAACTGGTACTGAAATAATTGATTATCTATATGAAAGAAAATAGATTACCAACACACATCATATCAAAAACTCAATTTAAGATAGGTTAAGAAATAAAATTTGAGAAGCAAGCTTTCAACATTTCAGAAAGATAAAGATCTTCAAGACCTCCAATAAAGAAAAAGACCAAAAATCATCAACAGAGGTGAAAGCAGCCTACTCAATGGGAGAAAATATTTGCAAGCCATATATCTGATGGGGGGGTTAATATCCAAAATATGAAAGGCATGCATATACCTCAACAGCAAAATAAAACAAAAACCCACAGAAAAAGAGTAAGTGCTACCTGATTCAAAATGGGCAAAAACTGAAGTAGACATTTTTCTAAACAAGACATGCAAATCAGTAGGCAACTGCAATCAAAACCCCAATGAGATTTTTCCTCACACCCACTAGGATTGTTATTATCAAAAAAAGTGAAAAAGTAATCTGTAGTAAAGATGTTGCATACCATTCCTGGGAATGTAATTTGGTATAGCTACTTATGAAAACAATGTGAAGTCTTTTTAAAAATAGGACTATTGTATAATCCAAAAATCTCATTTCTGGGTGTACATTCAAAGGAACTAGAATCATGATTGCAGGAAGACACTGTAATCCTGTGTTCTTTGAAGAATTGTTCACAATTGTGAAGATGTAGAAACAGCTTAAGCACTGAAGGGATAAAGAAAATGTGGTATACATATACACCCACGCGCGCACAGAGAAGAATACTGTTCATCCTTACCAAAAAATATGGAAGTTCTATCATATGCCAGGGCAAGGATGAACCTGGAAGGCATAATACAAAGAAAAATAACTCAGACACAGAGACAAACACTGTGTGCTCTCATTTGCATGAGAAATTTAGTTATCGATACCCAGAAGCACGAGGAGAAGGGTAGTTAACAGGGGCTGGGGGAGCAGGAAGGGGTTGATACTGCTTTTCATTTTCAAAATTAACATGTATCATGGAGGAAAAACAGGTGAGAAAGACTCAAGGACAACCACAGAACTGGAAAGAATGGGCTTGTGAATGTTTGAGGTTTAGTGCATTTGCTTTAGAGATGATCAGACTCATATCAGTATTGAGATTTTTGGAGCTGATGGCAAAAAAACACAGCTAAAAATTCTGATCACATTAATAATATTTCAGTGGAAGAGTTCATGTTTCAAACTTTTGTAAAAATTAATGATACCCAAGATTTGTAATAATGGGTGAATCAGTTGATCAAAAGCATTCTGGCTGTGAGTATAAAGTGATAAAACTCGGGACAGCAAAAAGCCAAATTTCAAAATCACATACAAAGTATAAGTGAATCTTTTAAAATAAGAAACATCACTTCCAGAAAGGTATCTCAAATAAATAAGCCAAACCCTCAGAGATCCACTCACCACAGCCATTTTTTCATTGGCTCTATTTTTTTAGAGACTACTTTAGAGTTACAGAAAAATACAGAAGGTAGGACAGAGTTCTGATATACCCATGTTTCCCCTTTTATTAACACCTAAAATTAGCAAGTACACTTTTAACAATTAATGAACCAATATCGATACATTATTATTAACAAAAATCCACAATTTAGTTAGACGATCTCAGTTTTTACCTAATGTCCTTTTTCTCTCCCAAGATCTCATCTAGGATATTATTTATTCATTATGTCCCTTTAAGCTCAGCTTGGCTGAAGTGATTTCTCATCTTACACTTGTTTTAATGACCCAGACCCATGTTAAGGAGGAAAGTCTGTCTGCTATTTGTCTCCTGATTGCCCTGAGGCTGTGAGTTACTGGGGAGAGGCTCACAGAGGTGTGTGCCATTTCATCGCATTCTATGAGAAGTACCAAATGCTAGCACGATATGACTGTTGAGATTTCATCACCTGGCTGAAGTTTGTTTGTTTGTTTGTTTGTCAATATTATCCACTGTAAAGTTACTATTTTCTCTCCTCTCCATGCTTACACTTGGGAAGACGGTACTCTCTAGTATAGACCTAAGGCATGGGGGAACCATGGCCCCCTTCTTGAGGGAGGAGCACTTACATCAATGGTATGGAATTCTTCTGCACAGATTTGTGTAAAATCTCCCAATTATTAATTTATCCATTTACTTTTATCAGTATGGGTTCATGGATGCTAATTTTACACTTTGAGTTATAATCCAATACTGGGATATCTATTTGATGCTCCAATTTTCCCAGCTTTGCTCACTGAGCGCACTGCTGGCTGGTGCCCCCACTGCTCCCATGGGTCCGAGCGCTTCTTTACTTTGTACCACTAGGAATGCCCCAGTGTCCCTTGAATGTTTCCTGCAAGAGTCACCCACTTCTCCAAGAAGCTTTAGATTCCTGTACTGGAGAGTTTTATTAGAAACCAAGATCATGAAAATAGGCATGCTGTTACTGAGATCTTTTTTTCTTTTAAACCCGCTCAGATGGCACAGCAAAAAAAATGTGTTTATGCTAACACTTGTATACACAAACATATATCAACTATCTCTAACTATATGAAGGTAAAAATAATTTGCAAGATGTTTCCAACTCTAATCCATTATTCCATGGATCATTCCAGCTTCCTTCTCTTGCTAATCTGTGAATTCCCATGTCAATAGACAGAAACTTATTTGCCATCATTTACGTAAATGTTTCATTTTTGTATATGTGTATAGCTGTATTGTAATTGTTAATCCAAACTCCCATGGGAAGAAATGCCATTAACTAGAGCGCAGAGCTAAAGGTCATTCCTTTTGCCTTTACTCATACAGACTCCACTGTTTTCAAAGTTGACTTTGGAGGGCATTTTCCACCATACTCCTTTGTTGTGTTTTAAAATATATTTAGAATACAATTAGATTTACTTCTCTCAGCCTGAATGCTTCCCTAGGTTCCTGACTCATTAAATAATTTTTTTTAAGTTGTATGCGTTAAAGTCTCTTTTGTCATAAAGTTAAATGGGTTTTATCAAATGCGTAAATGTCTTATATTCACTTTTATAGCAATTTTGCTGCCTTAAAGATCTCGAATTTTATGTATTATTCCTTCCTCCCTTCCCCTGGGACATGGAAAATCAAGAATCACTTTGCAACCTTTACAGTTTTGACTTTTCCAGAACATCATATAACTGGAAATCAAAAAATGTGTAGCCTTTTTATATTGGCATCTTTAACTTAAAAATACAAATTTGAGTCTCCCCATATCTTTCTGTGCTCTGATACTTCATTTCTTATTTTATTGCTAAATGAGCTTCTATTGTATAAGTGCACCAGTTTGTTCATCCATTCACCTGCATCTTGTATACAGCCAACCTTTGGAGATCATGCGAAAGCTGCTAGGAGCATTTGTGCAGGGTTTTGTGTGAACATAAATTTTCCACTGAGTAAGTTAAACAGCGAGCCATGAATTTGCTGGGTCGCGTGATGAGGCCATGTTTAGCTTTGTATGATTCTGCCAAACTGTCTTGCAAAGTGGTCTGAACTTGTGCGTTCCCATCAGCAACAAATGAGAGTTTCTGACACTCTGCGTCCTCACTGGAAAGGCCATTTAAAAATTCCTTGATAACAATTGATTAACCTTACATATGCTTACTTGCCATACATATGTTGCCTTTGAGGACCATACATATGTTGCCTTTGAGGACTTGTCTGGTTTGAGGCCAATTATTTATTGCTTTTTTCCTTATCGTTGAGTTTTAACAAACATGTTTTGAGAGACTATTTTCTCTAAGTCTGTAACCTACCTTTGGAGCTTTCAAAGAAGAGGTTCTTAATTTTAATTGAGCCCACTTACTATTTTTTCTTGCTCTGACATGTTTTTGGTGTCATATGTAAAAGCCCATTGTCAAAACCAAGGTAATATAGACATTTTACTATTTTTTTTTTTCTGGGAGTTTACTAGTATTGCATATCCCACACATATATATAAACCAATCTGCAACAAGGGATGAAAAACAATTCAATGAGGAAATGACGACCTTTTCAGCAAATGGTGCTGATGCATTGGACTATAGCTCTATTTTAATTGACTTTAGGGAGGTATAAATTCAGAATTTAGGTCTAATTTTTGTTCATTTGTTGAAAACACTGTCATCGGTTGACTGTGTTGTGTGGGACTGTGACTGGGATCTCTCTTCTGCTGTATTGAATTATGTGTCTGTACTTTCTCTAGTACCAAGCTGTCTTGATTACTGTAGCTTTACACTAACTCCGAAAGTGGGGTGGTGTCAGTGCCCGGACCATGTTGTTCTCTTTCAATTTTGCCTTGACTGTCCCTAGACCTTTCCCAGGTAAACTTCAGAGTCCACTTGTCAGTATTTTCAAAATAGCTTGTGAGATTTTCACTGGGATTATATTGAATTTACAGATAAATTTGGGAAGAATTGACATCTGAACAATACTTGATTTTCCAAACTATGATCACAGAATTTTACTCCATTTATTCGGATCATTTTTTATTTCTCTCATCAGAGTTTGTAAAGATCTCCTCATGTAAATCTCATGCATGTTTTGTTAGCCCGTTTCATTTTTTGCTTTTGTTGTAAATGGTGTTTTGTTTTTAATTTCAAATTTTAATCACTTATTGCCAGTATGTAGGAAATCATATAATTTTTCTTTATTAAGTCGAGGATCTTTTCCTCTGTTCCTGTGTGGCAGAGAGTTCTTATCCTTTTTTTTTTTTTTTTTTTTTTTTTGAGACAGAGCCGCAAGCTGTCACCCGGGAAAGAGCGCCAAGGCATCACAGCACACAGCAACCACCAATTCCTGGGCTCAAGCGAGTCTCTTGCCTCTGCCTTCCAAGTAGCTGGGACTACAGGCGCCGCCACAACGCCCGGCCATTTTTTGGTTGCAGCTGTCATTGTTTGGTGGGCCTGGGCTGGATTAAGAAAATGCCATGAAGGCTATCTGTAACAGTACGATCAAAACATTTCTGAATGTATATGAATCGTGCCCTATGATTGCACCAATGTACAGAATTATGATTCAATAAAATTATTAAAAAA
>CAUYON010025188.1:0-80332 GCA_963573935.1 Arctocebus calabarensis | reverse complement strand
TTATATAGTGATCAAGAAAATGCCATGAAGGCTAACTGTAACAGTACGATCAAAACATTTCTGAATGTATATGAATCGTGCCCTATGATTGCACCAATGTACAGAATTATGATTCAATAAAATTATAAAAAAAAAAAAACTCAGTTTGCCCTCTTTTGCTGAAAATATCCAACATCCTATCGGGCATTTTAAGCCTGAACGCCATTTCCATCTCCTGAAGTGCCCTAGGAACCGATTCTAGCTGCTGCGGGGGACTTTCCAGAGACTAAATAATCGCCTGCAAAGGCTTTACTCAGGCGTGCCTAATAAACAGGAAAAATCCCATCCGCCCAGTGCAGTTCTTGGGTAGGTTGTTTAAAATACTGATTCTCTTCCACATTCCTGAAAGGAATGAGCCAGTAGGTCAGTGTTCTGAGGCAGAGGACTGGATAAAGCATTCATTCTCATTTTGGAAACCCTCCTCCATGAAGACTTACTATAAACGATAACATATATATCATATTTAGTGTAATGATTTAAAGATTAGCGACCTAGCCAATAGGGGGATTATTGAGAAAGCGCTCATTTATTGCAAATCATATCTCTGCGCTGTTTTCCCCACAACAGGAGGCTGCTATCTCTGCCCATGTTTTTCACCGGTTGTGCAGCAGCTGTCAGACCTTCCCTTTCCCCCTCCCCAACTAGAGACTCAACATGGCCTTCCCATCACCCCTTGCTTAATCAGCTCGGAGTCTGAGAAAGCCAGGCTGCGTCCTCCCGGGAAGGCCGGGAGCGGCTGGCGGGCCACTTGTCTGTTGGATAGTGTCTCCGGTTTCTGTGCAGGAGTGCAGGCGTGCTTGGTTCCGGGATGCCTGAGCCCCCCGTGCAGCTGCGAGGGCCGGCTTGCCTGGCAGGGAAGATAATTGCTGCACGCACAGAGCTGCAACTCTTGCCTCCTCCTCCGCTGTGAAGCATCGCCAGCCTGCGTCAAGCTCCACGCGACAGGCAATCGAACAAGAGAAGCCTTCAAAGCCAAACACTCAAAGCAGTCCACGGGCACAGGGAGATAACAAACCATCGCTCTGGTTGTGATTCTGCCTTTTTCCAGGTTCACACAACCTTGGACTTGGTCATAAAACGAATTTTATTCTTTAACTTTGGAAATTTTACCCATATTCTTTGAAAATTCTCTGAGGCCTGGATGAGAGACATGGCTCCAAAAAAGCAATCAGAAACTCATCCTCTCATTTGTCTGGAGCCATAATTATCCCCGATGGACAAGCCATGTTCCACCCTTATCGGTGCATTTATTTATATTGCATCGCCTGCATTAAGGAGACAAAGGTGTGGAGTGAATGATGCTCATGGTCACAAATACATTGTTTACACAGAGTAACCCAAGATAGATGATAATGTGCCTGCTCAGTGAGCAGATAAGAAATAAAACCAGTAATTCATCATTTTGTTCAATCAGTGTTCCCTGTGCAAACAGTGATTTATACACAGAAAGAAGCAATAAACATCCTATAGTTTTTAGTTTTACTTTTTATAATGAGTTTATGACTGCACTCTAATGAGCCATGCCAGCATACATCTAAGCAGCTGGCTTGGGATAGCTGATTGGTTCCACTACTTTACCAAGGAGACACAAGGACCAGAATAGAGAGCTTTGGAGAATTTTATTTTACTTTTTTAAGTGTAGGAAAAGGGGATGTGGTGGAGGGCAAGAGGAATATAATTGCAAAGACAAGGGGGACTCAGGGTCAATTCAGCTCTAATAGCCCCAGTCAGAATTGTCAGAGCAGGCTCTGACTTGGTTCTTGAATTCCTCCTGACCTGACAGGTTATATTTGGAAAGCAATGATCCAGACAACTAGTCACCCACTTCTCCAACACATGGCATGAAAATTTTTCTTATAACCACATCCACCATGTGCTTAATACCCTTTGTAAGTATGGCAGGTGTGGGTAATGGGTTTGGTGCATTGCAGACAGGACAGGTATATTTTTCAGAAGGGATCCTCTCTGCATGGATGTATTTCATGTACCCAATCACTAGAAATTCTCTCTGTCTTAAAAAAAACAAAAAACCCCAGAAATCCTTTCTCCTTATTTTTCTTCTTTCCACAGTAGTCTCATGTGTTGTCTTGTGTTGGCTATACTGAAATATTTTTCAAAAAAAAGAGGACACTGAAAGTGGGGCTAAAACCTTCTTAGATATAAATGTATAAGATAAAAAAATTGGTTTGTTGCAATCAAAGCAAGCTGCACTGCAAATGAAGTGCTCTGGACTAAACTCCCAAGATGAATGAAAGTGCTGGCTGAGCAGAGACAGATTTGGAAAGGACACTTCTCAGACTCTTCGTCCCAAAGGAGCTTGTACTGACAGTGTTGAATCTAAAGCTATGCCAATTAGCCTTATTGGGAAATTGATATTCCTCATTTTATAGTTTGGATTTAGACTTTAAATCATGTATACACTGTGCTGTTATGAAAAAAATTATCTGATTTTAACTCAGGAATATTACAAAGGAGGAAATTATTAGTTGTAAGTAAATGAGAATGATTACTTTTTGGTTGTTCTCCAGGATGTTATACCCAATGATATCACTCCAGACACAAAACACCATATTATCATATTGGCTCTGGGAATGCTATGCCCATGAAAGTACATTCAATTTTTTTAAGATATAATGATTATCTCAACGAGTCTGTCTCTTATCTTCATCTTCATAATTATTTTCTTTGATTTTATTTTCAGCTGAACTAACTTGAAAAAAATAAATTTATGTCCAATTAGACTTGAGCTTTTGTTAAGAGCACCAATTAGGTTCCTGCTTTCTGGTTATGGTTATGAGTGAATGCTATATAAGTGTAGGAAAAGGGGATGTGGTGGAGGGCAAGAGGAATATAATTGCAAAGACAAGGGACCAGCCTATATAGGGACGAAGATGGACTGGCTCTTAGACAATTACCTAAACATATCTCCATTTCTTTTCTCTCTTACTCAATAAAAATAGTATTCAATTGAGTCAATTTCCTACATATTAAAATGTTTCTGAATGTGTTAATAAACCACTATTTTTTTTCCTTTCCCACCTTTACTTTGTTAGGCTAAGACTGTTGGCTTTGACAGGGATTAATTAAAACATGGCTATAATTCCTGTTATAGTCTTTGCACAAAGCTCATTTGAATGAAGACATTTAGAGCTCCCTAAGCTACAAGAGTGTGCAAACAAAGACATAAACAAAAATTCCTGTGTCTTCATTTGTAAATATGATACCATTATGAAAGCTAAACATACAAATGTCATTAATAATAGAGACATTTTATTTTTGTGATTAAAACACATAATGTAAAATTTACCATCTTAACCATTTTCAGGTGCACAGTTCAGTTTAACAGTAATCTTTTATATTTTATTTTATTTAAAGACTTTTTGGTGTAAGATTTTACACAGGCAAAAAAGTGTTTAAAAACATTTGTACCCCTGTAATAGTCTGAATTTTTTTTTAAGAAAAGCAAATCTTTGACTCCTTGAGAGACATGTTAAAATACCTACAGATGATATGTCCGGACTTTTCTTCAAAATGCCTATGCAAGGGAGGGAACTGCTGGGGAAAAGGAAATAAGATTGACCATGAGTTGATCTTTATTGGAGCTGAGAGATGGAAACACAGAAATTTCATTATATGTATAATTCTCTATTTTTTATTTGCTTGAAATTTTCCATAACAAAGATTTAAGAGGAAAACAAAAGAGTAATACAATAGAAACTTACATGTCCACTGCTCTAGCTAAGAAATGAACGTTAGAAATAGGATTGAATTTTTCCTCGGCCCTAGTCACTCTGCTCTCCTCTCCCCAGCTAGAAAGGTCACTGGGTCTTGAATCTGGTGATTGTCATTCCATTGCCCGCCTTTACACTTTTACCACACAGGCATGTTATACATCTGAACCCCTCACTTCTCAGTCAAGATGCCTCGTGGGTATCCGCCATGATGTTTGGTTACGTGCGAGGGATCAAAATACAGAAATTGTTAAGTTTGAATCAATATTACCCACATGCCACGCTCTCCCTCCAAACCATTTGCAATCTCATCACTGCCCAGTCCATTGTGCAAACTTACAAAATGAAGTACAGCAAAGGCAAATGAATCATCCTGGGCCACAGGACATCGCAGTTGCGAGACGCAAAAGAAAACAGTGTGGAGGCACCCACCCTTGCTTCCTCTAGCCTGGGATGCTGGTTTGCTTCAGAGCTTCATAATATATTTATAAGTGTTCCACGATGTGTAATAAATCAGTATGTATTGATTTAAACAGTGCCATTTGCAAGCCTCAAAGCGCTGTACTGTATTACACACAGAAAGGCAGCACATGACTTTGCCAGCCACTGACAGGCAGGCACACTCAGTTAGGACTCTAGCTACTCAAGTGGGGCCAGCAGAACTCTTCAGGAAGCTGACCACCAGAAAGGGGGAGAGAGGTGTGCCGACTTCTTAAAGCAGCAAACCCTGGTGAACTGCTGAGGGAAGATGTGTTACCGTATATCTTACATTCTTAACGGTTTGGATGCAGAGACCATCTTTTATTTGCATACATTCATGTTTTCATTGGAGGCCTAGTGTGTCAGAAACTTTTCAGCTGTAATGTACATTGGCTCCTGGAAATGAAAGACAGCTTTGGATGATGCAGTAAAGGCAAGTAAAAAATCCATCTTCTCCTAAACGCAGCCTCCAGGGACAGGCACTGGCCAATTTCATCAAAATGTCCCTAAACGCAAAAGAAAGTCAAACAGTGAGGCCTTGAAATTTGAAAACTCACTATCAAGTCAGCAGTGTGATGGAGCCAGTTCTCCCAGCTTTGCGAGGGCCAATCGTTAAAGAGTCAGGAACGTTGCTAGCAGGTTCTCAAACTGGTGGTAGCTTACATGGTCGGCGGCAGGAGCGTTTACACCATGGAAATAGGCAAATGCTACAAATCCGGACTCTCCCTCTAGAGAGCTGGCTTACCCTGTGTTTCATGGCTTCTACATACCATTTGAGTGGCAGAGTTAGCAACTGAATTTTCGCTGAATTCTGAAAAGAGTCTTTTGAACAGCCTATGGGGTTCACTCACAGATAGTAGTATGGAAAAACATGATTGTACCTGACAGGTAAATAATGTGAGGTGATGTCTAGCATGTTCTCCTGGTTGAGTGGTAAACTCACATTTTCCCAAAGTGTGGCACGGGAAATGGCTAGCATGGAAATACCTACTTCTAAAGAAATAAAATAAATTAATGAATGTTTTTCACCCACGCTCAGTCGGGCTCAATAAAACACTACTTGCTTTTATGCTGGAATTCTGAAAGGGCATGCCATGTCAACACACTGAAAAGTTACAGAATTACTTCTGTTCCGAAGAAAGTCAGCTGCACCTCAAAATCCCAGCATCCCAAAGTGCCTCCAGTAGAAAACAGCACAAATTTATACATGTTTAGTGACTATGCCCAGTTCCAGTTTTCAAATGGTAACTATAATTTAATTATTTATGGATGGCTTTTCCAGAATGGGAATTGTTCAAGTGGTGCTTCACATCTTTTGATTAAAAAGAATACTTTCTATTTGATGTTAACATTTTACATGGAAATTATCCAAGGTAAGTGCTCCAACTCCCTGCCAAATCAAGCATAACTTGTTACTCACTTTCTTCCTAATTTTAGTTTCACTAAGGTCTACTTTCATGAATGTCTAGGGCTACAGAGCTCAACAGCATACTAAGTCTGAAGATTTTTACAGACAGAAGAAGTAAGATTGAATGCACCAAGACTCTCCTCTTTGGACATGAATGTATAGGCAGCTGGATACCAATCATCTTTTAATAATCAGATCTTCCCTATATGAAGAGATAGATTGCAATGAGATTATATATTTGAACAAAGTTCATTCCAAGATGGATGTGTATGAGAAGATAGTTACATAGGAACAGGGTATTAAGTGTTTAATCTGGGCACAAGGCACCTTGCATGCATTCTCTTTAACCTTCACAACATTACCATTTAATCCCATTTTATAGATGGAGAAAGGAAGGCTCAAAGAGGTAGAGGGACCGCACAGAAAGTATAAGAGACAGAATCCAGACGCATCTGGCTTGCCTGTTTTCTCTGTATCACCTGTCTCCATACAATGCTATCTTCATTACACTCCACAGTAATGTTATTTCATCTCTGCCTGCTTTCTATAAAGATTACAGTTTCTTACATTTTACAACTTGGAATCATTAACAGTTTAGGTTACTGAAATACACTTTTTCTTTTTTTTTTTTTATACACAGTCTCACTTTGTCATCCTCAGTAGAGTGCCGTGACGTCACAGCTCATAGTAATCTCTAGCTCTTGCGCTTAGGCGATTCTCTTGCCTCAGCCTCCGGAGTAGCTGGGACTACAGCCACCCGCCACAACTCCTGGCTATTGTTTTTGTTGCAGTTTGGCCAGGGCCAGGTTCAAACCCGCTACCCTCTGCATACAGGGCCGGGGCAACACTCATTGAGCCACAGGCACTGCCCTGAAATACACTTCTTTAAAACTACAATGTGAAATCATAACTTCCATTATAACCTTAAAGCAATTTGAAAATAGGTGCTTTCACATTAGGAGTGAAATTATGAAATTGTGGATTATGAACTGCTTTCCTGTAATTCTAACTTTAATAACTAAGATTAAGAGTAAAATAAATCATTTGTTTTAAGCTTCAGATATGAGAAATTCATATAAAAATTGACATATAGCTTGCTCTAAGGTTACCTTAAAAATAAATTCATTAATTATTTGGAAAGCAAGAGATTACTCCATACTCAAAAAGTATGATTTGGCCATTTTTACTAATTTTCATAATAATGTCAGTGTCATTCACTTTTAACCACAAAAAGCAAGTAGATTAAAATGTTATTTATCCTGCTTTATAAATGAGGAGTCAGTGGGTAAGGGAATAAGAAAGCAACAGAGCTAGAATTAGAATCCAGCTCTTACGATTCCCATCTAGTGCACGTTCTCTGCCACACCAAACAGTGGGCTCATAACATTTTGAAATCATGAATGCAGAGAAAGACAAGTCCAATAAAAGAATAAAGAATTCCAGCTCAAAATGTACCATGCGCAGGTAAGCTTGCAAACAGCACTGTCAACAGACAAGTGGGTTTCAATGAAAGGAAAGAAAGTCAAGCAGAATCTTACACCTAACACATGATTGTCTGGTGAATGAAAGAGGAGTAGGAAAAGTTGAAACAGAAATTAAAAAGACCAGAAGTCTTAAACTCGAGTTTCAAATTCATTTCGGGCTTATTCTACGTGTTATACTTATGCTACTATGATCTTTTTTCTTTCTTTCTTTCTTTTTTAAATTAAATCATAGCTGCATACATTAGTGCAATCAAGGGGTACAATGTACTGGTTTCATATACAATCTGAAATGTTTTCATCAAACTGTTTAGCATACCCTTCATGGCATTGTCTTAGTTATTGTATGATGACATTTGTATTCTGCATTTAGTAAGGTTCACCTGTACCCTTCTAAGATGCACCATAAGTGTGGCCCCACCAATTACCCTCCCTCCACCCCAACCCCCCCTTCCCTCCCTTCCCATATTATTGTGCTATAGTTGGGTTATAGCCTTCATATGAAACCTTTAAATTAGCTTCATAGTAGGGCTGAGTACATTGGGTACTTTTTCTTCCATTTTTGAGATACTTTGCTAAGAAGAATATATTCCAGCTCCATCCAGGTAAACATGAAAGAGGTAAAGTCTCCATCTTTCTTTAAGGCTGCATAATATTCCATGGTGTACATGTGCCACAATTTATTAATCCATTTGTGGGTCGACAGGCACTTGGGCTTCTTCCATGACTTAGCAATTATGAATTGGGCTGCAATGAACATTCTGGTACAGATGTCTTTGTTATAATGTGATTTTTGGTCTTCTGGGTATATACCTAGTAAAGGAATTATAGGATCGAATGGCTACTATGATCTTAACAAAGCACCTGGCAATGCTAACTTCTTGAACGTATCTGGTGGCAGACAACACTCTTTCTCTCCGGTTGGCCTTTTCCTCCAAGAATGTAGTTAGAGTCATCTGTATTATTTTTTGCACAGTATCCACTAATTCCTGAAAGGACAGCAACAGTAACATTCTCCTAAATTGGCCAAGAGTCATTACAGTGATTTTCAATAAAAATTACCTGGCACATGCTAAAGTATATTTATTAAAAGATGCATTTCTTTTATAGGTTAACTTGCCAGGAGGTGCAAACCTGCTTTTGCTACTAATTGAAATAAAAATAGCAAAAACAAAATCATGTCCTCGAGCAATGAGCTGTCTTTATAGTCCCATTCTCCCTTTTGCTACCACTGCCAACTCTGGATAGCTGCCATTCCTGAAAATAACCTGAAAAGGGGGTTTTGTTACCACTGAATCATGCCTCTTTGCTTTTCTAGGGCACAGACCCTTGCTGTCTCTATGTGAACCAAGCAAACACATCAGAAAACTTCAGTCCAATATGCCAACATCCAATAACCAAAGATGAGTAAAATCACCATTTGTTTTCTCTTTAAAATAAATAATTGAATTTGAGCTCTAAAGAGCCACCAAATACGTTTACCAGTATAGGTGAGAGCATATTTGGTTTGGAAAACAATTGGTGATATTCTTTTCCTTTGACATTAAAAAAATACGGGTTCCAGAAATTTCTGATTTATTTTACATCATCGAAGAAAATAACTTTCTGGTGATTTCTTTGCTTCTAATCCTAACATTAATTTCCTACGGGGGGGAAAAAGTGCTAGGCTAATTCTTAGTAGCCTGATGTTTTGCTCTTTTAGTGTTCCATTGGAAGGATGTTAGATTCTCTGGATCTACGCGACTGCAACCATATGACCATGTCCTGGCAGAAGCGATCAGTTTAGGCAGCTAAATGATCTGTAAGTGGAAATGGCCATACAATTGGTTGGACCAATGCAATCAATACTACTTATGAAGACAGAAAAAAAACACACACACAAGCAGATCAGATGAGCTATAGTCCTGCTCAGTGGCTGTAAGACAACACAGTTTACAAAGAAGATTTAAGACAGAAAATCTCATTCCAGAGAATCTGGGTTTCTTGGTGTGCCCAGAAGGTCCAAGTCAGCACCTGGCACAGAGAAAGTGTTTAACAAATACTACTCTTTTCCATTTCTTTATTCTGGTCACAGGATTTTTCAAATATTCAATTGGATTATGCTTTTTCAGCATCAAGTACGAACTCCATAGGCAGATATGCGGGACTATTGGAAACACGACTCAGCTGCTGAGAACAGATAAAATAGGAGGCAAAGAAAGTCACCTACTAGTTTTTTACATACAGACATGGCCATGGGTCAGCATGTTTTAAAAGGGGTTGGTTAGGCAGTTTTCAACTTACCAAGCTTCTTCTATAACACATCACTGTGCTTGATGTTATCCTAAGTAATTATCTGGCTTATTACTTATTAAACTTTTATAATTTTGATAATTCATATCAGGTAATAGTGAAAAGGTAATCATTTGTTCTAAAACATTATTTATTAATTCATTCACCAAAAAATTATTCATCTATTGAGAGGGTCACATGGTCTATGTTTTTGCTTCTATTGATATGGTGAATTTGAGTTAAGGATTTTCATATGTAAACCAGCCTTGCATCCCTGAGATGAATGAAGCCTACTTGATCGTGATGTATAATTTTTATTAATGAGTAGCTGTAATCTATCTATTGGCTAAGATTTTATGGAGTATTTTTGCATCCATATTCATTAGTGAAATTGGTCTGTAATTCTCCTTTTTAGTTGAGTCCTTTCCTGGTTTTGGTATCGGGGTAATGTTTGCTTCATAGAATGTGTTGGAGAAGGTTTCTTCCTTCTCCATGTCTTGAAAAAAATTCTGCAATATAGGTACAAGCTTTCTTGGTGAGACTATAAACTAATACAGCCTCTTTGAAAGAAGTATGGAGAATCCTCAAAGAACTCAAATTGGATATCCCATTGGACTCTGCAATCCTACTACTAGGTATCTACCCAGAAGAAAAAATAATAATTTTGTCATAAGAACATTTTCTCTAGATTGTTTATTGCAGCTCAATTTCTAATCTCCAAGAAGTAGAAACAACCTAAATGCCCATCAGCTCGGGAATGGATTAACAAACTGTGGTATATGGATACCATGGAACATTCGTCAGTCATAACAAAGACGGTGACTGGATGGAGTTGAAACAATCCTCTCAGTAAAATATCACAAAATGGAATAGCAAATATCCAATGTGGTCAATACTAACATGAATCCAGTAGACGATCTAATTGATATCCACAGAGGAGAAAACCTCATTTCAATTTAAGTTGGGGGAAGAGGGAACAGAGGAGAGGGTAGAAGGGAGGATGGGGGGTTGGGCTATTCCCACTTAATGGGCACAATGTAGGGGTATGTGCCACACCTTTTGGGTGTGGGACACAACTACTAGAGGAACTCTGCCTAACAAATTCAAATATTATGACCTGGTTCTTTGTACCCTCACGTTAACCTGAAATTAAAAAAAAGGAAAAAAAATATTCATCAGCATCTATTTGTAAAGCCCTACAGAGGATGTAAGAGCTAATACAGCATGGTCTATTTCTCAAAGAGATAATAGTTTAGTGAAAGGATGATAAACTGTTTGTCATGCCTTGTCACGGAAACAGTTTGTCATTCCAAGTGGGTTGAATACCCTCTAGTAGTTTGGAAGATGACCCACACTCCACAGCATGTAGGAATGACAAACTGTTTTTGTGACAATGGTAAATATTTTCATCTTTGCAAGCCATAAAGTCTCTATCACAACTACTCCACTTCCGCTGCCACAGACAATATGTCAATGAATGGGTGCAGCGGTATTCCAATAAAACTTTATTTGTGGACACTGAAGCTTGAATTCATATAAGTTTTACATGTCACAAAATATCATTCTTCTTTTGATTTTTTTCAACCACTTAAAAGTATAAAAACTATTCTCAGTTCATGGGCCATACAAAAACAGGTGGCAGGCTGAATTTGGCATACAGGCTATAGTTTACCAACCCTGTCCCAGGCTGAAAGTATTTTGCTAGTTTCCTTTCCTTGGAAAATCTTGCTGGTGGCCAGGAATCACAGGCATTTCAATTGCCTGCTTTGTATATAGTTCACCTCTGGCCACATGTGTGAACTAATCTCTATAATTTATGCCTTTCAGGGAAATCACTGTCAGCTTTCTGCACACCTATGAAAACCAGTCCTTTCCTCTCTGGTGGGTTGCAATTGACTGATGGTTGTCATCTAGAAAAATTCTATTTATACTCCAAAAGCACAAAAAATTTATTGGTACATCAAAAGTATACAAGTCATAGCTTTAACTATAAAGAGAGCAAAAGAGGAAAGACTTCAGAAAAGCACAGGCTTCCTTTGATTTTGTTTTATATTATTTTGTTTTTTAAAATAAAAGGATTCTAAAGTATATTATGAAAATTCTCAGTACTATTCTAGCAATTCTTGGTAATCAAATATTTAATGGCACATTTTCAAAGCTGTCATCTTATTACTTCAAGAGTTTATTTATCTTTTCCACACCAGTGTTCTTGTTTGTGAATCAAGTTGGACATTCCTTTTTGAAGGTTAATTCCACTGTACTTCTCTTTTTCAAATGAAAGACTACCAAGAGAAAGTCACACATTTTGATACTAATGTGTGGTCCTTTTCAATATAAATTACTTGTGATCTAGTTATGGTTTATCTTACCCCTGAGAATGACAGTCTGTATGTCCTTCCAGGCCTTTTCACCAGATATAAACCTAATTATCTGTATTTAATGTATTTTTCCTTAAAAATAATAAACTCCATGCTTGCTACAGGAATTTCGAATTATCTTAGCAAGGGATAGTCGAAGAATCTATCAGCTAAGAATTATCCTCACCAATTTGGCTCTTTATTTCTCCGGAAAAAAGCTATAGATCTTTGGAATTATAAGTACTAACAATGTCTTAATATTAGAAATCAATGCCCTCTAGTAATAGACTGAGATGCTTTTCCCTTTAAGCCTTCTACCTGTCATGTTTAGGACCAGAAATTAGCAAAGTAATTTCGGTTATACCACCTATGTTCCCTGGGGGTATCCATCTTTCTTGGTGGGAATTTCTGATGGATCAGGTCTTAGCAGAGTACACAACGCAAGCACAGCCAATTGGATGCTCCATCCTCTTCTATGATTCTGGGATAAGTGAGGCCAAGAAAAAGAATACTGAGCCATCTGGTGCAGGTTTTTGATGCTGTACAGCAGTGATGGGGAGCGGTGGCCAGTGGCAGCAGCCCTGGTATTCTGGCCAGACTGTTTCTGCTATAAGCTTTCTAGGCCATTTGGAGCTATTCTTATCTCTGCCTGCTTTATAAGGTTGATGCTCTCCAACCTTTGGCTAATTCTTGGAGCCTAATATCCTTTGAATAAATTCCCTTTCTCTGCTTAAAAACTGCCACAGATGTAGGCCATGTGCAGCATCTCACACCTATAATCCTAGTGCTTTGGGAGGCAAAAGGCAGGAGGGTCACTTGGGGCCAGGAGTTAGAGGTCTGTCTGAACAACATAACAAGACCCCCTCTCTACAAAACATTTAAAAACTAGCCAGGTGTAGTGGTGTGCACCTGTAGTTCCAGGTATTTAGGAGGCTGAGGCAGGAGGATCACTTCAATCCAAGAGTTAGAGGCTACAGTGAGCCATGGTTATGCCACTGCACTACTCCTGGGGGACAGGACAAGACCCTGCCAAAGAAAATAAATAAGACAATCCTCCACTGAAGTATCACTGGTGTTACCCCCAGTGTTATTTCCACATTCTATAAACAACTTTTATAGGTTAATCTAGTTTTTAACAAATGAAATAAGCCCAAATATAAAGAATTTTTTGTACTATTATTGTTATACATGAAGCTACTTTTTAGAAAATTTACAATCACTATTAATTACAAAAGAAATAATGCTAGCAGAACAATTTTAAAAAATCTCACTTGTGAAAAGATTATTCCAATCCATAAACAAAGAAGGCAGAAGATAAAAAACAAAAATGAATTTCAAATTGTTAATGGTGTTTCTAACTTGCATTTTGGGTTTCTGTGTCAAAAATGTTCTTTCCAATATTTCTTTTTTCTAAGGTTAAAAGCTTCGTTTTCTGTTATCCTTGGTTAATACTATCATGGTAACTGGTACTATCTCTCTTTAAAACACATGAAATAATTCTGATCCGAAGGCACTCAGAAGATGACCTTTGCACTGTTGACACAGTACTGAGATGGTGCAAGTGGGAATGGCTTTAAAAGATAACGTATATATCAACTCAAATGGGTTCCTTCAAAATATTTAAGGTGATGACAGCAATAGTCCTTCGTAGGAAGGTGTGACTGATGTTCCTCTTTTCTTTTGGTTTTCTTGGGATCTCTGGACTGATAAATTGCTCATGGAAAAAACAAGGTTGGGGGAATTTCTTATTAAAAAAGAAATTTCAGGTTTTTGTAACTTCTTGGTTCTCAGTCAGGAACCAAGTTTCTCCATAGAAACAGAATCAATGGGATATAGAGAGATAAATAGAAAGATTTATTACGAGGAATAGGCTTATTTAACTAAGGCTGAGCAGTCCCATGACCTACTGTCTACAGTTTTGAGGCTGAGGAAAGCTGGTGATATAGTTCTAGCCCAAACCAGAAGGGCTTAGAGTCAGGGGAGCCAATATTGTAAGTCATAATCCAACTTCCAAGGCCTAAAAACTGGAGGCATTGGTGTTGAAGAACAGGAGAAAATGGATGTCCCAGTTCAGCAAATATGCCCTTCCCTTACCTTTTTGTTCTATTCAGGTGCTCATTAGATTGGGTGATGCCCACCCAGACTGGTGAGCAAGATCTTTACTCAAGTCTACTAATTTAAACGTTACTTTCTGTTGGAAATATTCTCATACACCCATAAATCACACTCTACCAGCTAACTGGGCACCCCTTAGTACAGTTAAATTGACACACAAAATTAATCGTCACACTGGCAACACTATTTTTCTCCAAATAGTAGAAGCCCTGTTTGCAGGTCAGCCTACTTCCTGGTATGTATTTACATCATGGAAGTACTGATTAGAGGTCATTTCAGTTCATTCTCTGACCATTAAGAAAAACAAACATCTCCAAACAATAATACATTTATCGTAACACTCAGCCAATAGCCACATCATTTCACTCCCCCTGAATCTTACAATAAACATAAGCTCAAGCACCTATAACAATCCTGTATATGCATAACACAGGTTATGAGATCAGAAAAATCACCCTACCGGGCAAAGTATAATATCATGCTAACAACCAGCTCTATCCAAAACCCACAAGGCAAAGCAGCCACTTTGCAGTTTTTTCAAAAAGGAGGTAAAAATCTCCATTAATGAAACAACTATCGTTTTATGCTAGTATCTAGGGAGATTACATTTTTAGTCTGAAATCTTCTCCCTCATGACGATTCAAAGGTAATTAGAATTTTTTCACAGTAGTAATTATAATATCAAGGGATCCACAGTTTGCAGGATAAGATGAGAAAATTATCCTCAAAGCTGCTCATCTTTCCATTACTTCAAGGCTTATTTTTTATTACTCACTTGAAGGCTGGGCCAAAGCCTAGTCATATAACTACAAGAGGCAGCAATTAGGGTAGAGCAGAGCTTGGTCTGGATAGTCCTATCTTGATAATGGCACTGGAGATCTTCCATCCGAAAACAGAACATTGGTCTAGGATTGCTGAAAGACTTTCCGTCCAAGTCTCTCCGTGCGCCTTTGCCCCAATAACCATGAATGCTCATGGGATATTGTGTTTTAAATATAACTGATCATCATTCCTTAAGAAGGGCATTCCAGAAAAACTAGTCGAAAGCGGTGTTGGTGGGATGACAAACCAACCAGCTCTTTGAAAATTAAAATAATAATAATAATAATAATACTGAGCTGAGAATCAGTAGGCACTTCTAATTTTAATAAATAAAAAATTTAAATGCAGATAAATGAACTAAAATCCTTCTGGTTTTTATTTATCTTTCCCTTTCAATTGTCAATAATATCTGTCAAAAAAAATTCAAATTAAAACATAAAGTTTTAATCTCTTGACCTCCACTCCTCCTCAAAATTCATTCACAGATGATGACTTTTCTCCCCTAATTTTCAGTGAAATAGAAAATTGGGGGGCTGAGAAAGGTTTATGTTTCCTTTACAAGAACATGAAGCAATTTTGTTGATAGAGTCTGGTCCCCCAAAGTGGGTTCACATGAGAATAATTTGAAATCCATTGGTAGGCTGAAAACACTTCCTCTGGTGCTATTCTGGAAAGCCTGAAGGAAAGACATTCATGGAAGGATTTCTATCTTTTGAGGAAAGGTAATGAGCCAAGGTGAGGCATTTCCACCCCTGTTACATTTATCCCAACACTACGCCATATTTTAGGGGTTGCTGTCTCGCAGAGATTTTCCTCTAGCTCAAAGTAGGGAGGGCGATGGCGGTAAAGCCTGATGCTTCTTGAATTCTTCCTACTGCGAGGTACTTTCTAGCTTAATTACTTATGTTATCTCATTGAGTCTCACAAAGACCTGTTGAAGTAGGTACTTCTATTATCTATTACAGATGAGCAAACACATGCTACAGAGGACTTAACCTTCTGGGTTATGCAGTTCCACTGAATTTAGAAAGGATCTATGTCTGTGAGGGGGAGTAATGGGCCTAAGGTTACTATGGGAACAGGGTGGACCCCAAAAATGAATGGAAAAATAAAACATTCCTCTCTCGCCAGTTTGGAATGGAAGAGGAGTGCCAAGCACATAAAGACACCTAGCAATGTGACCCACATGCTCCAGCCTCTCAGTAACCTTAGACAAACAGCTAGAAGATTCCCCTGGGGAATTTGTGTTTGTAGAATTTCCCAGGAAGGGCTGGTTCCAGGGGGGCAGATGTACGAGTCTGTTGACGAACTCCTAGAGATACTCACATCGTTATATAAATTGAGTGAGAGGAAAAATTCATATGGTCTAGAAGTTCATTTCAGACACCACTGCAAACCTTCAGAACCCAACAATGAGAATTAAATCTCGGGAAAAGAAGCTTTTCTGGATGGTCTCTAGAATTTTAGGGCTAGCCAAGCATGTGGGGGGTGTGTGTGTGTGTGTACGTGCACAAATACACCCTTCTTCTAGTCTCATTGTAGTGTATCTTAAACCAATCTGTACATACTCTGGGTCAAGGATTGGGCATATTGTGCTCATCCAGCTCAGAAAACAAAATGCTGGTTATTGTAATATGTGCACATTTTCATCTGCTCCTATCGCTATAGTGACTGGATACAAAAACTCAGAAAGGACAGTTTACTCAGCCGGGACTACTAAATCTCTTTCTTAACAGATCTGGGATGCAGCTAATGCATGAGCAATCCACTGAAATATTTTTGGCAGAAGGAGTGAAGTTCACGTCTGACATACATGCACTTACATAGGGGCTCTAGTAAGTACTCCCCATTGCTGGGCAACATGATTATTCCTTGGCAGGTATTCACAGGCTGACTGGCAAATCCTAGTAAAGCACTCACAAGCAGAAAAGGCCTTTGTATGTGAAACAGCAAAATCAAGTTCAGCTTGAACTGTTTAAAAAAATGAAGTAAAAATGAAGTTGGTAAATGCATGATTCTGTTGAAGTAAATAGTTACGTTAGTATTAGTAACAGCTTCTCACTTTCTGGAGTTTTAATTATGTCTCTTGGGACTGGGAGAAGGGTGAGGGGTGCCACAGAGATTTTAACAGCTTATTTGGTTGCTGTCCCTACCTTTACTGCTGTTGAACTAAAAAACTCCACAGGCGAAAATTCTTTGCATTGCAAATAAAATAGTTTTTCCCTGGTTTTTATCAGCATAGGTCCCACAAGGAACCAACAGCCGGTTTATGTCAATGAACAGACTTATTGTTTTCAGATTTATTTTTTTATAGCAAAAAGAAAAAAAAACAGTTCATGTTGAACTTAAAACAAAGGCAAGAAAGAACAAGGAAGGCTCTAATTTGGGGTTCCAACACAATTACTGGGTTGACAAAAGTCCATCTTGCGCCCAATTATTCATGGGAGAACTCATTAATTTCAGTGTTCCTAGAACTTGCTTCACATCATGGTGCGCACACAGGAGCGAGCACACACACGCGTGCACACACACACACACACATGCTTTTCTTTTTACCCAGTGGGAAGATGTGGTTGTTGTGTGTGTATTTCTGGTTTCCATGATCCATCCATAAAAACTAATGGGATAGGGACTGGAGGTCAGAGAATAGAATGTGAGGAATGGGAGAGAAATCCTGAAGGACTTAGGATAGTTTATCTGGGATAAGAATGAGGAGGTGACAACACTCCTCCCTGAGCCAGATCTATAAAATCTTTTCTTATTTTAGTCTAACTCACCACGTCCTTTCTACTAGAGAGAATGATGCAGCTAGAAATGGGAGGGAGCCCAAGCACACTTCGCGTGTGTGCAGGTCCCCCCCCCCAGCCAACACCATGCCTGTGCACCTCCACCCTGCTGGGACTGAGGGCAAATCACCTTCTGGCAGAGTGAAAGGAGCACAGGCTGCAAGTCATGTGACTGAAGCCCCCATAAAGTTGCTAAGTGGGTGCTGGCAAATCACTAAACTCCTGTGAGTCCAAGTTTCTTTATCTGAACAATCACCAGGGAGACTTTCTGTGTCCAATATTTCTTTTCTTTCTTTCTTTCTTTTTTTTGGGGGAGGGGGGGAGGACAGAGTCTCACTATGTCACCCTTGGTAGAGTGCCATGTCGTCACAGCTCACAGCAACCTCAAACTCTTGGGCTTAAGCAACTCTCTTGCCTCTGCCTCCCAAGTAGCTAGGACTACAGGCACAAGGCCCAGCTATTTGTTTTGTTGTAGTTGTCATTTTTGTTTAGTAGGCCCAGGATGGCTTCAAACCTGCCAGCTCTGGTGTATGTGGCCAGCGCCCTAACCACTGAGCACGGGTGCCAAGCCTGGATCCAATATTTCTTGATTTATGCTTTCCCCTTTGAAATTTTAGCCCCAGTCTTCCATAACCCAAAGATGGTCCCTTTGGCCATGGGCATTCCTCATGACACTTCAAACTTGGATAGTCCCATTAGAACTTATTAATGATCAGGTTCCAAATTGTATGAACATCACCTGGGACAAATAATCTCCTCTGCAGCATCAAGTAACTTTAATCTAAGGTGGTCGGCTCCCTGGAACACTTCATTTCCACTTGGAATTCTTGAGGTCCGAGCAAGGATAATGGAATGTTGGCTCTGACTTGACTCAGAGATGAAGAGGTAGTTTGGGGGGGGATATCTTTTAAGATAACACTCCTCAATCATGTGGGGGAAACTAATGTGCTGAAAGGGACTCCTCTTGTGCCAAACATTTACAATTAAGAGAAGAGGCGAAATGCACTTGAGAGGAGGACTTAATTTTAAAGCTGCTGGCAATGAGGCTCTCAGGAAAAACAAACTAGGTATTAAAACTTCTCAGGGCTTCGCTGCTACAAGGACCAATGAACTGAAGGTGCAGAAATCACTTTCCCTCAGTACTCCAGGGAGGAGGGTCTTGCTCTGGGGAACTAGGTGGAAATACCAGCTTGAAGCAGAGGAAACATGAACGTCATGCATTTGCACAAGGTGTGTAATTTAAAAAACGCTGTCCTGTCCCATTCCCAAATTCAAGGCTCATTTTCTTCCAGCATGTGGTCATACTTTGTAATATATCCTAATTACAGAACTTACTGTATGAGAACAACTTTCATAGTTCTTTCTTATGACCCCTATAAAATATAAAAATGTTCTCAATCTAATTTTTCTTAATTTAACTTTGTCACAAGCAAGTATTTGCTAGAAATACTATAAAAGAAGCATTTTATCCACATGGCAGAATGAATAGCCACGTAGCTATAGTTGCTGAAATTTTTATTTCTGCATTTGTTGTTTTGTGAAAGATGTTTCATGAGCTTTTTCCCAATGTCATGGTGTTTTTGGCTTTCTCTGGGGTCTTTTGCATAATGAAAGTCAAAATACTACAGATTTTGTCATTGAGTTGATGTGATAAAAATGGAAAACCTCTGAGAAATATCTGTGCAGTAAATGTTGCCCATCACATTTTTATGGTTTGAGTTTGGGTAGAGAATTAGGTTCCGTGGGTCAGGCTCTTGAGTTATCTAGAGTTTGGGTTCGAGCTGACAGTAGGGAGCATGTGGGGAGGCAGGGAGGCAAACTCACCTGCGATGCTCTAGAACAGGTAATCATTGAGGTTAATATTCTCAACTAAATTCTTCCTAGACCTGCAGGCTAGGAGGACAGAGTGCAGAAGAATAGGAAATACCATGAGCCTGTATTCCTCATACACAGAGGGAATAATAGTCTTTTATGTCTAACTGATTCTGAGCATGTGTGCTGTCAAGATTTTGCAGAAATGAACCCATTTCTGGGAAACTACAAATACAACCAATTGTGAGCTCCTGTGTTCTCAGGTAGGATACGTGGCATCTATTCCGACCCCACAAGACTTCTACTAGCTTCAGTTTGAAATGCTTTTAAGTCTCAAAGGAACCCTGTTTGTAACAAACTGTTACCTGTCCTAATTCAACTCAGTGGGGAACTGGGTTCTCCAGTATACCAGATAGGACACAATTTGGGGACTCCTTGTGATCTGCCCTTGGACCATCAGATAAGGCTTTGTGAGGTCTCCGATTCCTGGTCAACACTCAGCCTGCATTACTGAAGTTCCAGCGAGAAACCAAAGTACCAAGAAATGATGGACACCATGTTTTCAATGCACTCATGTATTATGAAAAACTGAAATAGGGATTCTTTTTATTGAATTTGAATATATTACACTTGTTTTTGAGGGGAAAAGTATGCAGCCGAGGTACAGCATAATAAATACCACAAAAATCTATATTTCTGTTTCTTAGTTTCTTCTATTTTGGGACAGAAAAATTAAGCCTACCAAAATATATAATCTGTTTTCTAGAGCCTAAGGAATGTCTGCTGATATTTTAGCACATTATATCTATTGTAAGGAATTTCATTTTCTGGTATTCTGATTTGTTTTAAGAAGAAACGCACGCATGCATTGGAATAGTGGACTTATCTTAGAAAATGCTAAAAGCCAAACAAAGGTAAGACTAAAGCCAAGAAATTTACACTCTACTTGAAGATCAGAAGAAACTGAAATCATGAAGCTGAACCATAATTCTTCAAATAGTCTAGGGAAATAAATGTTATGCAGCATTCATGAAATACAGCATGAAACTCCTAGGCCAGGTGTGGGTACCACATATTTCAAGCCAATATATTTTACTAAAATAATTTTTTTAAGTGTAGCCAAAATATATCTCAAATAAGTAGAGCTGCTAATTTTTCCCTCATAAAATAAATAAACAGGGCCAAAAAATGGATGTAGATGTTTCACTTCTCTAGAATCTGGGAAGAAGTATGCAAAGTATTCTCCCCTTATGATCTAACCACCTTTTCAGAAGAGACAAAGCGTGCTCTGATTTGCTATGTGAGTTGAAAAAAAAAATCATTTGTAGATTATAGGTCTTAGGTTATTCACATATAAAATGAACTGATTTCTAAAGGCTCTTTGGAATATAGTATTAATTACAGAGGTTTTAATAATATCAATTGCATTGGTGCCTTTTCTCTTATTTAAATTAAGAAAACAGGGAACCCTCCTAGCCACCAGTCCTCACCGTGACTTTGTGTCTGTGCATGTGCACACACGTGCATTTTTGTGTGTGTGCTGTCTCTTCTTCTCGAAGACAGTCTTTTGAGCAAAGGCTGAGACCAAGATTTTCTTAACCAACAATGTAGTGAATGTTACATATTATAGATTTTTAGTCTATACCTTTGCTGATAAATCTCACAAAGATCCCTGCATTTGGCATACAGAAGCACAGAAATTTGATAAACTTTGGAAAAATCCATAAAAGCCATTACTTAAATGTCATAAATCAATGTTGACACCCAGAAATGAGTCCCTGTAGCTAATGAGACTACTAGTGAAGATTCCAAAAGATACATATTAAGTTGCCCCAAAAGATGTCAAGCTATAATTTGGTAAGACCATGCAGTTTGAAGCACTAAGCCATCTGAATTCCTTTTCTATTTTTACATTTCAAATTAATATGAGTGTACAAATTTTTAGGTTACATTGTTCTCACTTCCAAGGTAAAGTTCAAGTTGTAGCTGAACTCTTCACCCAGGGGAGTGCTGAACACCCTCACATGTGCACATTAGGTGGGATCTGGCCAATTTCTCGTCCCCTTTTTCATTCCTAGACCTAGTCTGGTCATCTGACTATTCAGCAAATGTTGTTGGAAAAATACAGAAACACAGTAAAAGTAAAAATTGTAAGTATTTTACATTTAAGCCAAGATTTTACCCTTAAACATAGGTTCTTAATGGGTTCACTTATAAAAGTAGAAGGATTCATATCATTTACCCAACACCCTTGATCCACAGACTAAGCAATGCAAGTTCTTCCCCCCACAAATGGCCCTTATTTCATTGTTCCCTCTGGGAAAATGCTTTTTTCTCTGCATCTCACATGAACAATTTGTTCTGGCCTGAGGGGTATCACCTAACATGTCATTTTTCAGATCAGATTTCCTATCTAACCCATTTAATCATTTCTCTCTCCCTTCTCCTTTGCCCTTCTCCATTCACTGTCAGTTTTAGCATCCTACACGCTTCCTTCATCCAGAGTCATCATGAATCGTAATTATACATTTAAGTGTTTTACTCTTGTTTATTATTGGCCTTTCTCACTAATCTGTAAGCATCTTGAGAGCAAACTATTATATCGAGCCACACACAGGAAACCTAGCAAACAAACTCTCAAGAACTATCTTTTGAGAGAATGGATGGATGCATAGAAATTATAAGACACTACTAAGGCTGGAGATATTTGGAACTAGGAAGCATCATGTGATCAAAATTCCATTTGAGAAGAATAGTTCTAGTTGCAAGAGTAAGGATGCTAGATAAGAGACACAATTCAGAAAACCAAGGAAAAGTTGGTAAGGGCCTGAACTAAGGCAAATATGATAGAGAGGAAGATGAAATGACAAATAGGGACTTCTATGTAGGTAAATAGCATATAGGACACAAAGATAAGACTAAAGCCAAACAAAGGTAAGACCAAAGGAACAAAACATAGGATAACGAGGCTGATTAATTCATGCAGCTAATAATTGGGCACTTGACGATAGGGCATAGCACCTATTGTCATGGAGTTTCCAGTCTAGGAGAGGGAACACTAAACAAATAATTACATAAACAGATTATTTTATCATAGCAGAAGTAAGTGCTATGGAGGACCAAAAAAAATGACGGATGGATAGTGTTTGTCTTTGCTGAGCGGGGAATGCAGAAGGAGGAGCCGATCAGGAGGAGGAGGAAGATGATAAAGTCATCTGTAACATGGTGCTGATAATCCTTGCCAATCCTTTCAAACATGACGATAATCATATGTGAAAATGCTCTAAACACATTCCAGACATGCAAGTTATTACTCCTCTTCCTCTGTATCTGTCTCTCCAGCAGGGAGCCTTGAACCTGGTCTCTCAAACAAAGGCAGCACATGCATGGCTTCTGGCCACTAGCTGTGTGATCTTGACCTTTCCTTTTTCAACAATTGAAGGGCATTGTGTGAATATATTTACTTACTTAAAAAGAAGATTACAATATGAAAATAAAAGTATAGCACATTGTACTTAAAAAAAATAGGAAATTGGAACAGATGATCTCTAGGCTTCATCCAGAGCTGTAATCCTATGATCTTGTTGCTCAATAATCATTTGTTGGTTTTATTTGATCCTTTTGGCATGCTCTGTTGACAAGTTGCTGGACATGCTTTGTTTATCTCTTCAGAACATTTGGCTCACTGGTCTAGCTATATGCAACAACAGCACAGCTTGGGAGCAATTTGGAATCCTAAGGTGGGCCAAGAGTTTGGAAAGCACCATGTCAACTGATGGATGCCAATCTAGAATGTGACTGGGCCCAGAAAACAAGAAGAAGGAGAGAATTTAAAAAAAAAAATACCAAAAAGACTCAGTACATTGGAATACTGAAATAGGTAGGTCTAAAAACAAAGCCCTAAACCAAAAAATAAGTATTCAAATTGTAATATTATATTAAGATGATGATGACAGATAGACAGATACATAAATATACAGAAAGAAGCACAGAAAAATGATGAAGAATAATGTTGATTAAACTGAGGAGTTTATGGTTTCAAAATGGCTAACATCCCTTGCTTTAGCAGCTTGTTAGCTGGGACAGATAGTCTAGTAACCTGCTTTTCATAATGACAAAGAAAAAGTCTACTCAGTTAAGTACATATTAAGTGCTTAATAGTGCCTAACTTAGTAATGGGCCAATAAATGTCAGTTGTTTCTAGTATAACCACCACTCCCACCTTCTCCAGAACTGTGGGTACATCTTTTTAAATGGAAAAGAAATTATTGAACAGTAGAGTAAATAAGCATAAGGTGTGGTACAGAAATTATGTACCAAATCAAAAACCTATCAGCTAAATGTAAATATACCTGCAGTGTGATTTATTAGCAGTATCAGTGGCCCTGTAGTAGGTACTCTGGGCAGGCTCACCAGACAAGTTGTTCCAACACTCATCCTTATCTTCCTCTACTGTGGAAGCTGAATCCTAGATTCCTTACTAATTAGAAGTGTCACATGACACTGTACTGACAAATAAAATAGGTGAAAATCCCGGAAATAAATAGCCTCAAGAAAATTCCTTGATAATACCCTTGAGTTAGCAGCTCTGACCTCCCACCTCCAAATTTCTCATTACATGAGAACAATAAACCCCTTTTGAGTTGTTTGGTCACTTACTTGCAGGTGAATGCATTCCTAACTGAATCAGTGCTCTGAAGCTATACATGTTTTCTTGAAAAGTCAAGAGTGATATGTACAAAACATTAAAAAAAATGAAAATATAAAATTAGAGGAGCATATTAGAGATACAGATCAAATTCCTCTAAGAGTTCAGAAAGGAAGATAAATCAGAGCTAGAAAGTTAGAGAAGAAAAGAGGGTAAAGCTTGAAAGGAAAGGAAGAAGAATCACCTAACGGAAGTTCTAGCTGGGAGGCACTGAGGAGAACCACTTTGACAACTGAGGCAATCAGGGAAGATACACAGGGGAGGGCTTATAAGGCCCTTAGAAGTCAGGCAACGGGAAACTGGGGCCATCGAAGGCTTTTGAGCAGTGATTGGCATGATGATAATGGAGTTTCATGATGTGTAGAACATCATAATTTTTAAATTAACATTTTTCAAAATTATGTAACAGTAAACATTTAAAAAGAATTTTCTTTTAGGAAAGAATGAAACACATGATGGGGATTTATGGACATCTTTTGTCCTTCCCGTTATAAGAAATATCAGTTTAATTTAATTTATGAGCATGCATTCATCTGTTCAACTGGTCTGAAAGGGAAATGACATGGGTCAAGTTTTAAGTGAAAATATTTGGTTGTTTTTTTCTCTTTAAAAAAGAGGAAAGAAAAAGGAACTCCTTTTGGAGCCAAGAGATACCAGTCACTATTCAGACAGCCTGGATGGGTAGATTAAGGCTCAAGCAAAATTTGTGTGAAAATCTGTCTGCCCTTTTACAAGGCTGTGAAGGGAAACACTAACACCACACTTATAAGACACTCTCAACTTCTGAGAAAAAGATGAGGCTCAAAATTGTTGTCAATTACCTTCAGTTGACTTTTCATTCTGGGAATCTTAACTGATCAGACAGACAGCCAAGAAGACAGGCTGATGTTTCAGACACATCGATTTTCTTTTCACGCTTTTGTTTAAGAGGCAGACTTCTGGCTAGAGATAACAATGATTCAGCGATTTGGTCTCATTTTATAGGCAGCACAGAATGGCAAATGGAGACAGGCAAGATCATTATCTTTTAGATTTCAAGATGTACAATCAAGAGGACCCAAAGAGGGTCAGGGGCCACTACCACTGTCTATTACTTTGGAGACATTCAGAAGCCCACACACTCACAGCTTTCCTTCCCAGCTCCCCTGTTGTGAATCCCCACTACTGCCATCACTGCTGGTAGCACAGCTGACTGTGCTCAAAATGATCAGCTAACAGGATGGCCAGTAGAACTCATCATTCTCAACCTGACCTGACCCCTGTGAGCACCTTGCTAAGGGTAGAAATAGTACTGAAGATAAATAGGATGCTTTCTTTACTTCTGCTTTAGGTGTACTCCAGAGTATTTTTCTAGGTGTGAAATGTAGACGGAAGCCCAGGTGACCACTGATAATCCAAGAGTGCAGGCTGAGAAATATTCATGGTGTTTGATTTTCTACTTTTCTTTTCTTTAAGTGAGCACACACACGCCCATGTGCACACACAGGAACGATTGAATCTCTGAGTTAAACTGACAAAGCTTCTCATTTGTGGGAAATAATTTTGTTGTAAAAGAGTTTTGTTGCTTTGTTTTGGTGTCACCAACATTTCTTTTGGAACAGCAACATATTTGATAGAGTATCAATGTAGTGGATAAAAGCACAGATTCCAGAGCAAGAAAGTCTGGGTCTGAATTCCATTTCTGGCAATTATTAGTGTGTGACCTTGGGCAAGTTATTTCACTTCTCTCAGCCTGAGTTTACTAATATGTAAACAGGAATCATTCTAGTGCCTACTTCATGTGTTTATCATAAGGACTAAGCTAATTAATACATTTAAAGTGCTTGAAGAAGTACCTAGAACATGGAAGTTCCAGCTCTTGTGATAACTTGACCTTTTGAAACATGTATCATTTAGCCACCCATCCTACAATAGACATTGTGTTCCAACCCAAGGACAAGGTGAAGAGGACAGATGACAGCTTTGAACTTACGATGCTTATGTGGTAGTAGAGGAGGTAGATGATAAACTAATAAATACACATCATTTCAGACAATGATAAATGCTGGGAGGAAAAGGACAATGGGTGATGTCACAGAGGCTGGCTAACCTTTAGCAGTGGACAGAAAATCCTCTCTTGATACAGAAGCTGAGAAATCCATTACAATTCTTGTAAGAAGAAATGTAATTCTGCATCTTCACGAACAAAAGCAAGACTCAGGGTTCTTCCTTCTCCCGGGACCCCACTATAATAGGCTCTTCCTGCTTTATTTAGTATTACACATTTTCTTCTACTTTTTTTTTTAAGACAAAGTCTCACTCTGTCACCCTGGGGTAGAGTGCCATGGCGTCATCACAGCTCACAGCAACCTCAAACTCTTAGGCTCAAGTGATCCTTGTGCCTCAGCTTCCCGAGTAGCTGGAACTACAGGTGTCTGCCACAAAGCTCAGCTAGTGTTTCTATTTTTAGTAGAGACAGGATCTCACTCTTGCTCATGCTGGTCTCAAACTCCTGAGCTTGAACTCCTGAGTTCAAGTGATCCATCCTTCTTGGCCTCCCAGAGTGCTCGGATTACAAGCGTGAGCCACCGCGCCCAGCTAGCATTAGTTTTCTTTACTAACTACCAATATTTTTAATGATGACAAACAAAACACTGAAAAACCAAGACCTTTGAAAGGTAAAGTAGGAGCCTGTCTCTGCAGACTCCCAAATGAAGGAACCAAAAGGAGAGGTGCAGAGATGAATCAAGGAGGGAACTTTCCTGTTCCTTTTTCTTCCTAGCCCTAGCCAGGCAACTCAGACTTCAGACACCCACGTCCTGTCATCAGTCAACGTCAGGAAATTTCTCAAAATTGTTGCCCAATCTTCAAGGACAGGAGGTGGAGGAAATGGAAAAGTGAGAGAGAGAGGAAGTTCTGCTCCTTAGTAGATGTTAGCAATCAGGGAAAACATTGCTGCTGTGTTTGTTCAGCGCAGACACCTACGATTTTGGTGTGGGGGATAAAGGCTGCTATCTTGCAGAAATGGAACAAACTTCACTGGGTTGGAATGTCAGTCTCAACTCCTATGTGAAGACTATGGTCCGAGCTATGCTTTGCAAGTGCAATAGAGATTGCTTATGTGCGCTTTGTTTATTTTACTTTACAAAGTGCCTTTATACATGTACATGATAAATTTTCATTTAATCTTATTTTTCAGTTCGGAACCTTCAAAGATGCCATGCCTATGCAGAAACTCTCCCTGCTCTTCACTTGGCAGTTGCTTCCTCATCCTTCAAACACATTCTTCTCAGAGAGACCATCCCTGGCCACCTTGTCTAAGAAGAGACTTCCATCAGGTCTGAGATCTTTCACTGCCTTTACAATTCTTATCCTGATTTGTAATTACTCATGTATTTGCTTGTTTCTTTTCACCTAGCTTCCTCACTTGATTGCAAACTCCAGAGAAGGACAGCACCTATGTCTCTTTCATCTATAGTGCTTTATAGATATAGTGCTCTCTTTCATCTATAGAGCTTTGCCAAGTGTTTGA
This sequence comes from Arctocebus calabarensis, assembly GCA_963573935.1. Taxonomy (NCBI): domain Eukaryota; kingdom Metazoa; phylum Chordata; class Mammalia; order Primates; family Lorisidae; genus Arctocebus; species Arctocebus calabarensis. Next base: position 52,811 of record CAUYON010025188.1, on the reverse strand, counting down.
CGAATGCAAGAAGCTCAAATGTTGAATAAAAGGATCAATGCCACACATCTGCCTGGGAGGCAGACATTTTCGCCAACAAGGAACTGAATCTCAAGGGATCAAGTGCTTTGCTCAGGGTCACACAGCCAACATCTGTCAGAGCTGGTACCCTAACTCAGAACTTCTGATGCTTGTTTTTTAAGGCTCTTTCTAGTACACAGCATACAGAAGACAAGTCATAAATGGCTGTCAAGCGTACTAAACAGCATCCCAGATATTCTGGTATTCTGCATTCCAGTTATCTTAATGGGAGGCAGATTGGAGTAGACAATGATAATGGATCAACATCCCTGAAATCCTTATCACAGAGGAGAAGAATTAGTGGTCCTGCCCAAGACATTCAGGGCAGGTCGCAGTTAGAAAGTTTCTACATATCTCTGAGTCCCACTGGTAAGACTGCTTGCTGGTTAAGGCAGGTGCTCTGGAGTCAGATCTCTGGTTTCTAACCTTTGTTTACCCACTTACATAGGTCACTACGAAAGTTTTGAGACAGACTGGTTTATGGTCCATTATTCATTTCCAAGAAACAGACAGTAGTATCCTTTCTGATTCACCTATGCAAGTTTCAACTTGCTGGGCTTACTGGTAATGAAGCAAAGAGGGCCTCATTCATTTCCATCTGTGTGGACTTTACATTGCTTGATTATTCTGTATCTTAAATTTTTCGTGATGATCCATGTATTAGCTAGGTAACTCTGAGTAAATTATTAATGTTTCTGCCTAGTTTCCTAGTCTTTGACATGGGTCTGACAGTCACATATATGTCATGGTGTTGAAACCATACCTACTTTACCTAGAATACAAGGGAAGTATTCAATAAATAAATGTTGGATGAACACTGGAAGAATCTATAAACATATCTTCTGTATGCAAAAAATCATACTTTAAGGTTGCAGGGTGGTGATCAACATGAAAAATGGTTGAAAATATACTTGAAATTTTTTTTGTCTCTTAACCAGGATTGTCCTTGGCAATCTATTCAATCCGAAGGATCATAATTCCCAACCCATAAACCAAAGTGCTTTATGCGATGCCTGTTTTGCTTCATCAGGTATCCCTATATTGCTATAGTTTTGAGCAGCTACAGTTTTTTCAGACTTTTTTAGCTGCAACACACCCAGCATGATGCCTTGAGATGCAATATGTCAGGTGAAAATGGAAAACACATGTTTTTTCAGCACTTGGTTTCAAGTATTCGTGGGCTTCCCAAAAAACACAGATTTGAGAATAAGATTTTTCGAACACACTAGACTACACTAAGACATAGACTGCCTGTTGTTCCTGAAGTTGCTATTAGGAATAAGTGACCAATCAGCTGGTAGTAAAAGTGAACAAAATTTGTTACTTTCTCAGATTGAGTGCTATTGGAGAATCATGATGTATGAAAAAAAAAACTTTAACTAACTGAGATTTTAGTCTGAAAAAGATAAAATTTCAAGAGAAACAAGACAGCTATCATCCGGGAGAAGGGATAAATGGGTTTAGTGCTATGTCAAATTAACAGAACAAAGTCCTATGGGTAGAAATTCCAGAAAAACAATTGGTTCCACAGAGGCTGTACTTTCTAACAATGCAAGCTGTCCAAGTAGCCATCACACGGGCAGGGTGCTGTAAGAGCTAGTGAGTCCACGGAATCACAGAATGGCTTGTGCAGAAGGTGAACAGCCACCTCTCAGGGACATTTTGAAGCTGTCTGATATCTGATAGATAGAAGGTTGGATTGAGAGATCTCCAAGGTTCCTTCAAACATTGAGAGTCCACATTTTCGTTCCTTCCTTCTTCCCTCCCTTTCTCCTTTCCTCTTTCTTTCTTTCTCTCTCCTGCCCTTCCTTCTTCTTCTTCTTCTTCTTCTTCTTTTTTTTGTTCGTTGTGAAATAGAGTCTCAGTCTGTTGCCTAGGCCACCGTGCTATAGTATTAGCCTCGCTCACAGCAACTTCAAACTCCTGGGCTCAGGTGATCCTTCTGTCTCAATCTCCCAAGCAGCTGAGACTAAAGCTACCACAACCCCTGGCTAATTTTTCGATTTTCATTTTTTTAGTAGAGACAGGGTCCTGCTCTTACTCAGGCTGGTCTCGGATTCCTGAGCTCCAGTGATCCTTCTGCCTCGGCCTCCTAGAGTATTAGAATTACAGGCGTGAGCCACCACCTAAGGCCAAGAGTCCATGTTTTCTGAAGTCCGTCTGTCTAAATCTATGCCCCCTTCACCCATCATTGGTCAAAGGTTCTATGCTTACAGAAGAATAGTCAATGTTGAAGCTTCTTTGATAGTAGAAAGTCAACATGGCAAAGAACTTGTACCTGTTTATGATGTTTCTGATCCACAAAGAGTAATTTTTATAATTTGTTAGACATTGTGCTTTTTACAAAGCTGAGGCAGCTGTTTGGAATATCTGAATCAAGAATGGTCAGAACTTTGAGAACAAGATGTATGACTCCCAGGAAGCAAAGGTTATTCCAGCAGGAGAATGTTACGGCTCTCTGTTTAAGAGCCCTGTTCTAACCTTAGAAGGCCAATGAGTTTTCTAAAGGCAGCCCAGACTGTTCAACCCCCAACTGCCCCTACTATCTTTTGGAGCAAAGAAACTTCCTGCTTGCCAGTCTGCCTGCTCAACAGTGAACACAGAGTTGTTTATTGGCTCCCCCAGATCTGCTCTGCCTGGAGAGGCCAGAGGAACATTTAGGGACCAACAGCAGCTGAGCAGTTTGGCTGACCTGCGCATTTTGGATGTGTGATTCCAGAACAACTCCCTAAGGGAAGGGAGGAGGTGAAGGGAGGATGGGGCAATAAATTAGTCATCAGGATTTCCCTACAGGACCTGCCTCTGTGAGTCCATCCTAGCTTCTCTTTCTTAGCATACCCCAGTGGATCAGTAGTAGTAACCTAACCTTTGTGGAGTGCTTGCTATGTGCTAAACTCATCTCTAAGGATTTTGTAGGTACCATTTTATTTAATGTCCGCAACAATTTTTATTATATCAAGTTTTAAACAACTCAACTGAGGCACCGTTTGACCCTAGATCACATAGGGAATAAGTGGCAAACTCTGCATTTAAACAGTCAGATTTAGAAGTCTGGGCTCTTAACTACTACCCTAGGTCAAGTAGGAAGAAGGGACATGGCGGAGAAGGTGCACTGGAAGTCCAGCTTAAGGGTTTTTGTTTGTTTGTTTTGTGTTTGTCTTTGTGAAGTTAAACCTATTAATATTCCATGCTTGTCTAAAAAGCCCCCACCTCAGACTGTGCTCCGTGAGTCCGGGTTATTCTTTCTGCTTCTCCACTGTTAGTATAGTGCCCAGCCAGTCGTGGGGAGTTAGTCTGTGTCAGCTGAATGAATACAGCATAGGAAATATCAAAAGTGATTTTCCCCCAAAGTCAGGGAAATATCACAGGAAAAGCAATAACACCCAGCATAGAGTCTCTGGGTTCTCAGGTGCTGAGGTTTGACTCTATCAGGCCCCTTGCTTACCTTGTCCCCTGATCTCCATGACACCTACCCACCCTTGAGGAGTCCCTGATGTTCTCTGAGCTCACACGTCCTCTGCCTCAGACCTGTCGCCACCAAATGCTCCCATAGAAACTGATGACTTTCTCTACAGTTGTCTCCTCTTAGCCCTTGAAATGCAGGTTTTCTGTGCCACATCTTCGGAGGAGCCTATTTATCTTCCTTGGGTCCTGAAACATCTTCTGGAAGGTTTTGAAGGCAAAGTAGATTGACAGATGCTACGCCTTCTGGGGCAAATCGGAGCTATGAGAGGTGACCAGACAGGAGCCGACAGTAAGCAGGCGCGGTTGGTTGGCATGGCAGCCCTGGTGGTAAGGGGTTTCAGGAAATAAACAGAGGTAAGCTCAGGAAAGCTGCGTGGCCTTAATCACACACGTCATAAATACAGACCACAAAAGTTCCTGTGTCACTGTCTGCCTCTATAGCCTTGTAGACAAGGGATATGAGAGCTCCTCCTCACCCACATTCCTGAAAGACTGAGTGGTCTTGTCGGCCAACACCATAGTAACAGGCTGGCCCTTAGAATGCGAGAAACTCTCCTCTCTGTATAGGGAAGTTTCCGATCATTAGAAGGAAGAAGCCTTACTGCTGTGCGGGAGTAGGTAGATCAGCTTGCACATAAATTGCTTCATTTAAATTGTGAGTAATCTGGCAAGGCAGGTATCATTGTTTCTATTTTACAGATAAGAAACCCAGATTCATCTTCAAACTTAACACAGTAATAAGAGACCCTGCTCTCTGTACTGAGCTATACACAAACTCTCAATACACCGGGCATTATGATGCAAGTAATTTTGAGTGATTGCTTTGATGTCTGAGCTGAAGATGAGCTGAAACTTCTCAGCCATGAAAGACTTTGGCCTCTTGCAAGGGCATGGCCAGAGAAGGCTGGGATGTGGGAGTGAACACTTGAAAAGTGCAAAGAGCTGCATTCTTCCTTTTAATCTGTGAATGACTATGACTCTATAGCAAAAACCCCTCTTCACATTTCAAGAGACAGGTAATGAGAACTATAATACAATTGGCAATTTAAATGAATTTTACATATTTTGGAGCCAAGGCCGTTCAGGGTCTTGGTATTCAAACTTAAGCCAAAAGATTAATTTAGCCCAGTGTTACTCAACCATGACCTCACGTAAAAAAAATACGACTGCCTGGGCTCTACCCCAGAAGAAATGATTCAGATCTGGGGATGGGGCCCAAGCTTTGGTATTTTTTTTAAAGCTTCCAAGTGAGAGCAACAGGTAACCAGGGATAAGCCGTTCTACAAACTAATGGCCCAAGTGTTCTTTTACCTAATAAAAAGAACTGAAGCTCAAGTTGCCTTGAAAATTCAAGGTGATCTTACATTTTTCTCCATCAAATACTGGCTATCAGAAACTCCAAGCTGACAATAACAAAACAACTGTGATGGAATGAATGCCCAGTGGCCAGAGTAGAAGAAAAAGAGAGATTATATGAACTACCATGTTAATTATGGAAAACCAGGCACCCTAGCAGAGGGCCAGGGGTGTGGCAGAATGGATAGGGGTGGGAGACAGGAAAAATTTTAGAGAATGAGAAATTTCAATAACTTTGACCATCAAGGGTTGTGAGTGGATGCTGACTTGTTTCTACCTTATTACAAGCCTTGAGAGCAAAAAGAGATGAGGAAAGAAACTCCTGTATCATATTCTGGCTGCTTTTCATTTCTTGAGTTTAGGAACAAAAGGAAATGAGGCCTTCCTGGGGCCCCTTTCCTCAAATCTGATTAAGGCCCCCCAATAGGCCCCTTTGCTCAACTCCAGGGGGAGTAAGGCCTACTTTGCATTGTTCACCATGCCTTTCCACAGAGCATGGGAAAGAACAAATGCTTGCTTCTTGCTTAGACTTCTTTTTAAATAGGCTCTTCCTTCTCTCCCTGGCTAAAGATGATGATCTATTTGTACTCATTTTAAAAAATAGGTAAATATTCTTTAAGGGCAATAAAATCAATTTTGTTCTATCACCCCACAGTGTGAAGCGGCAATAGAGGGAAAGGGTTGAGAAAGCAGATGTTGGTGCCAAACTTCCTGGGTTTGAATCCCAGAAACAGAATTTATTCTGACCACTGGCAGGTTACTTAAGCGCTCAGGCCTTCACTTTCCTTTTTGTAAAATGGAGATAGTAGCTACGCATCTTGACGGAGAGTTGTGAGGACTGATGGTTTAACACACATAAAACTTGGAATGAGTCTGGGGATACAGCAAGCATCCAACTGGTAGTAGTTAGTGTTACTATCCAAGCGATTACCAGGAAATTCTCATTTGAAATTTGAACTTTTTCATACTTATTCACTCTAAATATTTTATATTAAGAAATCATACAACTCTAATCACAGGAGTGATAAAGCCAGTAGAGCAGAAGCATTTTGCATTTTAAGGCAGAAATGAGTGATTTACCTATTCTAGTGATCGCTAAGAAAAGTCTACAGAAAAGAATGAATCATCCTATTATATCTTAAAGTGGCTAATCCATATGTTAAATACAAAATGATACACCTGAAAAGAATAAACTCGTAAAATGAGTGTACTCATAAGAAGAAAGACACTCATCTGTGAAGATATCATTATCATAAACTTTTCCCAGAGGATGGAAGAAATTAGGTGAAGAAAAGGAGGATACAATTGTGAATGGCAACATCTATACTTTTTTAGTCTGGCAACAGCCAAAAAGACTCTAACAGTAGTTATTTCACTAAAATACATGTACTTTTATAATTTCAGAAAATTACTCCTATTGAAATTGATTATTCTCCATGGTACTACATCATTTTAACAAAACAAGCAGCTAGTAAGGAAGACCCATGTCAACTTTCTCCACGTACAGGCTGATGGCACATTTTCCATGGATGCAGGCCACGGAATAAATCTTGCTGTATCAAACATTCCTGATGATGAGGGAGAACTCCGCTTGCATATTTTTTCATACTAGTGCACATAACTTTTTTCCCCTGTGGATCTGCAGCGAGGCAAGGCAGTTGCCTTGGCAGTATGGAATTCAGCAAACAGAAATGCATGACCAGTGACCACACACTTGCATCTCGATGAGGTTTTGACTGACTGTGCTTTGGGAGTTTAACTGCAGCCATGAACAAGCATCCTCTTCGTTTTGACTCTGAGAGCCATGAGGTTGACTGATGCGTTTTGCAGTTCCTTCCTTATCTACCAAGCCCTAAGAGTGAAGGCAGAAGAGTCTGAGCCTCTTGTCCTCTGTACTTCCAGTAGTTGGAGGTTCCAAAGCCGGGCAAGGAATCGGAATGACGAGAGAGGGAGCTGTCTGAAAAGGCAGAGTGAAACACCCTTTTCATTGTCCTGTCAACATGTGTGGGGGAGGAAAATAAAGATGGCCGACAGAAGGGTACAGTGGTCAGAAGCAGAGCCCAGGACTGACTTGAATTCAGCTCTGGGTACTAGCCCTGTAACTGGGATCCCATTGCTTAACTTCTCTAAGCCTCTTTTCCTCATCTGTAGAAGGGCGATAATAATCGTCTATGCCCTGTAATATACTCATGAAAATCAAATGAACTGGTGCTTATAAAATCCTGTATCCTAAACTGTGTTTAAAACTCTTCACCAAATTCCTACAAGGTGGATACTTACTCTGATTTTGCTGATGGGAAACATTATATAACTGGCCTGGAGTCACCTAGCAGACAAGTGGAGGAAGTTGGGCATGAGCCCAGAACTGCTGCTGGCTTTAACGCTGGTGCTCTAGGCTTTAGACCCTTATTACAAAATCCCAGAAAGTTAGGACGAGGGGCTCACAGACCACCTGGGCCAACCAGAGGGGAGGAATATAATTAATAGAAGTTCTGCAATCAGTCCAAATTAATTTAAAGTTAACTCAAAGGTGGGAGGCAAATATAAGAAATCAGTTCTTGGAACTCAATCCAGTGGTTTTTCTTTGTTGGCTTATATCCCTAATATGGAAAAGAAAAAACCAAATGGAGAAAAATGCTCAACTTATATACCAAAATAACAAGAGCACTGCCTGGGGTAAGGCAAAAGTGGAGGGTTAAAGAAGGAGCCAGACAGAGCCCTATTTTGTATACAGCCTATGAGTTTAGGATCTAAAAACGTTGGTATGAAGTTCAACCTTTTTAAACCACAAATGAGATTTCTGAACCCACTCTTACTTATTAATCATTCATTACATATCTGTTTGTCTTAGTCAAACCAAAGAACAATTTAGCTTTTTCAAGTGTAAACAGAAAGCTAGTTCACTTTCCAGTTGTTCTTTTCTGCTTCAGAAATAGGCATTAAATATACACAATCAAAAATATTGAAGAGAAAATAAAGTGAGTTATGAAATGCCTCCTTTTTCCTTAGCTTTAGACTTCATACAAATTAGACCTGCAGGTAAAGGCTTTATTTATTTAATTGGCTTCAATATTCAACTTGCATTTATGCATTGGTCTGTATATTTGAGAATGCTATATTTATTTATCCAAACTTAATACTGTCTGGTTCAGATTGGATACCTGTAGAGGGCAGCATGTCATATTTATTTAATGAATGAATTCAGAATTTCTACTAATGGTGATGGTGGTGGTGGTCCTCCTCCTCATCATATCAGCGTCACTGTTCTTATCGTATTTCTAGGTTTTGATACTAAAGAAAATGTCTATTGTTGGCTCAGTACCTGTGCACAGTGGTTACGGCACCAGCCACATAACACCCAGTCCAGTGGGTTCGGAACTGGCCTGGGCCAGTTTAACAACAATGACAACTGTAACAAAAATAAAAGCCGGGCCTTGTGGCAGGTGCCTGTATTCCCAGCCACGTAGGAGGCTGAAGCAAGAGAATCACTTAAGCCCAAGAGTTTGAGATTGCTGTGAGCTGTGACGCCATGGCACTCTACCCAGGGCGACATAGTGAGACTATCTCAAAAAAAAAAAAAAAAGAAAAGAAAGGAAAAGAATTTCTGTTGCAAAGTTGTAAGGTAAGCAACAGGTACATAATCTTCTCCCCATTAGAAATACTAATATTCTTCATAGTTTTCTGACGTGTTATTTTATTCAAAAACCAAAAAGTTTCTCTTACTTGCATACTCCCAAACTTCTCTACTATGTAAAAAATTGGCATAAATTGCTTTCGTTCTGCTAGTAAGTATTCAAAACAGTTTCACATGCCATGCAAAGACTTATTATCATGAAATCATGGACAAGGGAATCAAATGGTAAGAAAGTTCCTCATCAAAATACGTTTCCACTTGAGATAGGCTGTAGCCAGGTACAAATACTCCCTGTAGAATCTGTTTCTTTAAGATTCTAAAAATAAATTGATCTGTAAGTGACTTTGCTGTAATACATACAGTGAGTCAGATTAAGGGGTAAGAGCCATTTATAGAACATGAAGTAAACACTGGTCTGAGATAACCATTTAACCCTCGCAGAGAGAAGCAGCATTTCCGATTGTGTAGTTTGGTCTATAAACTATCTTGAAATAGAAAGACTTTTTTTTTTATAATGAATCTGGCTAAAAATATTAGAATATGGCTAGAGGTTATCACAAAATCAAAACATTTGGTAACGAGAAGACTAGCATGACAGCATGAGTGTGTACACGCATGTGTGTGCACTCAGAATATATACTAGACATGCCCATGTCCTTACGCATCAGAGTAGAAGCTGTGCTACGTATTTGGTCATTCCATACATTCTCCTACAAAGAAGTAGGTGGGAGTATTTTGACTTGCATTATGCAGTGATTTAAAGTGGCTCTGTGTGACCATAACTAAATCATTTACCACTGAGCCTCAGTTTCTTCATCTACAAATGGGAAATAGGGTCCCTACTTCAAGAGATTGAAGTGACGATCAAATCAGACAATGCACCCAAGTGCTCAGTACATATGACACAAATGTAAGGAATGTCAGCTGCTAGTCTATTCCCCTCAGCCCCAGAAGTTACAGAATGGTGCAATTTCCCTTGTGCTCTTTTCTACGCCTTTGGATACCCCTACATTTCTAGAGCACGTCTTCATAGTCTTATAAATCGTCTTTTTAGAGAGCACGTCTGATGGCTACAGGTTGATAAGGGTTTTCTTTCCCATCACGGTTGGATGATGTCATTAACATCTCTACAGGGACAGATGACTGGAGGGAGAGTGTGTGTGTGTGTGTGTGTGTGTGAGAGAGAGAGAGAGAGATCTCCAGAGAGGAGGAAAGGGAGTGAGGATGTGTGTCTGTGTATAAGAACTCACATTGAATTCATATTGCAACAGGAGGAATTTTCCACCTTCCTCACCCAAGTTTCACTCGCAAGCAAACATGTTAACTGTTGGGTGGTCACATTGCCTGCACATGGCCTCAAACCTGGCACACTGCAAAGAGCTACACGGCAAGAAATATGACTTCATATGACAGTGTTAATCACTGACCTCCACCCTGGTAACAAGATCCTTTTTTGGCCTTGTACGATCAGAATACACCTGAGACTTCCAAATCATCCGTTCGCTAACAAACTGGCAGCAGGTATTAGGAAATTCCACCTCGGTGTTTGAGCCTGTCTTTTCCATTGACATAGTTTATTTGGATGACAGGTTATTCCTCAATTAAAACAATAAATCAGCCATTTTCATTTTCTTTTCACCTCTGGATACCTGGTGTCCTTAATACTTCAAGCTGGAATCAGAATGCACGCTTAGGATGACCGCACCATCCCGTCTTTCAGGTGTGGTTTCAGGGTCACACAGAACACAGCCTGGAAGGCTGACTTCACAGCACACCACAGACACATTCTGCTACTCTGGGGAGTGAGATCATGGGCTGACATAAATTTATCGCTCTTGTAAATGAATGAGGTTGAATTCAATCTACTAACCTTGATCAAGAGGCTAGTGATACAAGCTGTGTGAAACAAAACAAGACAAAATAAACAAGGGGAAAACCACAGCACATGGGGCCACTTTGTTCAGAAGGTGACACTACTGAATTTAGTCTGTGAAGGTCTTGTCACATGGAAGCCTAGAAATAGATATGACCTAAACATGGGGGAGAGGAGACAACTCGTTCAGGAATGAATGAACACATTCCATTGTGGTTGTATAGTGTTTAAAATCTATTTTGGGGCTAAAGAGATATTGTAAATACTTTCTCTAGTTCATAACTATCATAACCCAAACTTACTGGGTATCAACATTTTTCAGCAAGCCTGCATGCCAATAATTTTTTATACACCACCTGACCAGGCAAACATTATGTTGTCAGAGATGTGGATTCCCTGTGGCCACCCCGAACCCCTAGGGCCAGCCAAAACCAGATTGGACCGTGTGACCGATTCTAATCTGGATATCTCAGGGGGCTTCCCTCATCTCTCTGCACAATTCCAAAGCCGTTCAGTTCTGATGGCCCTTGGGAGATGCTACCATATTAGGGATATGGAAATGGCCACGTCATTTGGAAATTATTTTGGAAGTACAGATTTTATATAACTTTTTGGATTAACATTCAATTCCAAATTTGGGGCTGGAATTTAGGTGAAATTAATTTTAGGGACATCTCAATGCTTTTATGAAATATTAATGCCAGCAAGCATTCCTTCATTCTTCAATACCAACTGGATCACAGCATGTGTGATTTTCCTATGTGATTTTCACTTCAGTAACAGAATTGCAACAGAAGAAGACATGGCAATCTGTATAGACAACTTCAGACTCTAAAGTGGTTGGCTGGATATGCTGATGATTGACTTGAAGTCAAATTGTGGCTGCCTTCTCCTTAACCACAGTGGCTCTGGATGCCAAGAAGAGCATCGAAATGGGAGGAGGAGACTGGGTGCAATTGGAAAGAGAAAGGTTTAGGCATTCCCTGGACATATATATGCTTCCTTGCTTCCTGGTATCTCCAAAAGGCCAAATATAAATTTTACCTAGAAACTGTTACCTTATGCACACCTTCTCTCATTACCTGACAGAATTCCTGCCAGAGACAGTGATGATCTTTTTATTAGGTACCAGGCCCTTGTGAAGATCTAGAGATGTCAAGCTGGGCTCAGTGGTTCATGCCTGTAATCCTGGCACTCTGGAAGGCAGAGGCGGGTGGATTGCCTGAGCTCACAGGTTTGAGACCAGCCTAAGCAAGTGCAAGACCCCATCTCTAAAAAATAGCTGGGCATTGTGGTGGGCGCCTGTAGTCTCAGCTACTTGGGAGGCTGAGACAAGAGAATCACTTGAGCCCAAGAGTTTGAGGTTGCTGGAAGCTATGACACAATGGCACTCAACCCCAGGGCAACTGAGTGAGGCTCTGTCTCAAAAAAAAAAAAAAAAAAAAATCTGGAGAAGTAAAGACATGGCCTTAGAAGATATGACTTCTCAGGGAAAGTGAGCTTCATAATAGTTTCTTGAATAATAGAATTCCCTGTTCCACTATTCCCTGAGATACTCAAAACAAGTGGGATTGAGTTATTGAAGAAGTAAAAGGAATTCCTTACAAGCCAGGTTTCTCCTCAGAGGGCTCCAAAACAGATGTTGGAAGGGTGTGGTGGCTCATACCTATAATCCTACAACTTTGGGAGGCAGAGGTAGGAGAATGGCTTGAGAACAGGAGTTAGGGACCCCCATCTTTACAAAAAAGAAAATTAAAAAACATTAGCTAGGCATGGTGGTTCATGTCTGTAGTCCCAGCTACTCAGGAGGTTGAGACAGGTGGACCATTACAGCTCAAGAATTTGAGTTTGTTGTGAGCTATGACTACAATGCATTCTACCCGGGCAACAGAGTAAAACACTGCCTCAAAAACAAAAAAACAAACAAAACAAAACGAAGCCCTCAAGAATATCATCACAAGTTCTCTGGACTTGTTATTTTCAGGCATTTCTAAAGAGTAGATTCCTTCTATTTCTGTTTCCTTGATAACAGAGTAAATCAGTCTCGGCATTGACTACTCCACATGTTTGATGGAAACAAGTTTTATTTATTATTTAAATCATATAGTAATCTAAGTAAACATATCAGAATCTATTTGCTATGGAGGAGGATTTAGTTTACAATGGAGGTCTCCTGGGGATTCAAGCCTGGCATTCATGTCAATGGGTTCATTCCATAAATGATATCAGAACAACTATTTGAGTATTCACCTAGGAAGATCCCAGGGTCCTGTTTTTGGTAAGTCTTACACAAAGTATTTCACCATTTCAATCTCTGTGTGTGTGTGTGTGTGTGAGAGAGAGAGAGAGAGAGAGAGAGAGAGAGAGAGAGATGGTCTCTCTCTGTCACCTAGGCTAAAGTAGGCATCATCATAGCTCACTACAACCTCAAACTCCTGACCTTAAGCAATCCTCATGCCTTAGCCTCCCAAAGTGCTAAGATTACAGGTGTGAGTCACCATACCCAGTGTCAATATCTTTTCTTTATCTTCCTAGTAAATTATTTCTTACTCATTAATTATTACTTAAACATTATCAGAAGGTCACTAGTCAACCTTGTATCCAATTAAAAAAGGTATTATGAGGATTACATCAGTTTTGAAAACGGACCAGTTTTGTGAGGATAGCAATATTCGATCATATTGTTTTTATATTTAGAATCAAAACCAGACTTTCCCAATTTTCAGAACCATTTTTCTTTCCAGAAAAAGCTAATGATTCTTGAGAATGTACTATGCTAAATAATTCACATGCATTATTTCATTTAATCCTTATAACCATCTATGACATTAATTATCACTATTAATCCCATTTTTTAGGTGAGCAGGCAAGACCAAAAGCATCTCAATTGCTTTTCCAAGGTTTCAGAGCATTAGATCATGAAGCTGGCACTCAAACCTTTGCCTTCCATGTCTTTTCTTTTCTTTCTTTCTTTCTTTTTTTTTTTTTTAAAGAGAAAAAGTATCTCACTTTGTTGCCCAGGCTGATCTCAAACTCTTGAGCTTAATCAACCCTCCCATCTCAGTTTCCTAAATAGCTGAAATTTCAGGTAAAAAGTACCATGTCCTACTTTAGCCCATATCTTTTGATTGTGGATAAGTCCTATTTGTTTCTGAAGCCCGCACTCTTTGCTAGTCTACAATATTGTTTCCATTCTTCAAGATCCAATTTCCTGAAATGCAAATCTTTTTGAATGTTTAAAAAAAGAAAACTTAAAAAGTTTGTCTTGTGCTAAATTATGTAGAAGAATCTATAAGAAGATTGCAAAAAGTTGTTTCTCTTATCTTCTTTGTATCTAAATTAAATATATCGGAGGATCAAATGGTACCATTTTTATTTTGCCAACCTTCACTTAATCAACTTGCTTTTATTAAAATAATTACCCAAATTATGCAGAATTTACAAACCTGCCAAATCTCATTTCTTAAAAGTGTCATACATCATAGAGTATGTGAGGATTGACAATTAAGTTTGAGAACTCATCTTCCAAAAAGTGCTCCACACCTCATTGCTGAATATCACCATGGTCACCTTTGAAGGACTCCCCTGGGAAGCTACTCAGTGACGCCAGTGCCTAGTCCACCCTTCAAAGCAATTTTGGAACATTTTTTCTGGAATGGCCATCAGAGCTGTCATCATATTACCCTTGATGTCCTGAATGTCATTAAAATATCTTCCTATTAATATTTCTTTTATCTTCAGGTAAAGTAAAAGTCACTAGGGGCCAGATCAGGTGAGTAGGGAGGGTGTTCCAATATGGTTATTTGTGTACTGGCTAAAAATTCTCTCAGAGACAGTGCTTGTAAGCATTATTATCATAATGCAAGAGCCACACCTTTCTCATCCTAACATTGTCAGTTAAGATTTTCCAGTTTCTCTATTAATATTTACTTGGTCTACTATGCTTCTCAAAGTCAGCTGATGATTCTGACACACAACTCAATGAATGTTTGCAATGTTTTTATCACTAGGCCGTACTAGCCACCCTGATCCCTCTTCATCAGTGATGCTTTTTTTCCCCTCAGAAAAACATTTAATCCATTTTTCAACTGCTGTTTTCTTCATGACGTTACTCTCATAAACTTGGATTAACATGTTCCTGATTTAACTTCAACTCTTGCCAAGTTTAACAAGAAGTTTAATATTCATTCATTGCTCTAGTTTAAGCTCTGACCTTTTCTCAATAGCACTCAAAAACATGCAACAACAATAATGAATGCCCCTCAGCACGACACCACCACACAGCAACATAAACATAGCTGTGAGATACTGATACACCAACGTCATGAAGCCTTACTGTGTTGTTTGTACAGTGCTGCCAATCTAACAGCACTGTGGCAAGTTCAGGAGCTTAATTTCACACCTTCATATTCTAAAATATTTCTTTTTTCTTTCTTTTTCTTTCTTTTTTTTTTTTTACATCAAACAGGCACAGTCCTGTTTAATACAGCTAAGACTCAGAAAAGTACAAGCACTAACCCAAGATCTTGCCTTTAGCACATGACCTCAGTCAGGCTTTGCTGGCACTGTGTTCAACAGTGCCATTTCCCATGAGCCTCTACTTCCCATCAGACTTGGAAATGTCCTCTTGCTTCCCAGAGTTTGCTCCACCGCCATTCAGGAGTAACAGGGTTTAGATATGAGGTTTTCTCACTGAAAAGGATGGTATCTGTTCCAGTGTAGAATGGCAGGGGAAAAAAGGCAGCAAACAATTTTCTTTTATAGTTATCTTAAAACTGACCTTTGTTTTAGTTGGCCAATGAGAGAGAGAAGGCCTTTTCTCATCAGAAACATTTGCCATTGGGGAACATTCCCTGTGATATCCAGGCAGTCTCTCTGTTGGGTGAATGACAGATTTGGATAACCCTTCTTTTCCAGACCTAAGCTAAGGAAGAATCAAGAAAATGTAAACTAATGTAATCTCAGAGCTATGATGGCTGAGTTCAAATCCAATCTCCATCATTTATCAGTTGTGGGTCTTTGAGCAAGTTATGCACAAACTGCTCCATGCCTGTTGTCTTTAGCAGCAAAATGAGGACAATAATGATGGAATCTGCTGCATAGGAGGATTTAGGGGCTTTCATGGGTTAAATCTAAAATGCTTAGAATAGGACTTGGCAATATGCCCCATAAGAATAGCTATTTTTATTATCTTAATGAATGAACTCCTTGATTTCTTTATCTATGAAGTGAGAATGATAAACCCTCTAATAAGAGTCAAATTAAATTCTGCCTTTGAAAGTTCTTTATAAATCATGAAACACTCTGCACATATAGCAAATGCCTGCTGTTGTCTTGAAGAGAAAGTTGTGATGTTTAAACTATACCTGCCTTCCTATTGCAAGGAGTTTCTTCTTTCTCGTTAAATCAAGAAAGAAATTCATTTATATTCAGATCTCCAGCCTAATTCCATCAGTATCTAGTTATCCAGGAATTAAGGGGTTGAAAATGTTGTCTAACCAGGACTGGGTATTAACCCAAGGCCTGGTAGGCCTCCGCCTCCCAGGGGAAGTTCCCAGAGACCGTGCTTGCTGGCTCGGGAGGCAGGTCCCAGCTGCATGTGACTGTATCTCTGTATAGATCTAGAATCAAAGAGCCCTACCCATCCCGCAGGATTATCCAGACAAAGCCAACAGGCAGCCTGGAGCCCTGAAAAGTAGGACAACAGTTTACCATGTGGGTGGCTAGTCAGGGAAGCCTACAGCAACACCACTCCTGAAATCAGAGCTGCGTCTGATAGGTAAGCAGACAAGTTGACATCAGGTAAAAAACAGAATCCTGAGTTTGAATGACAGGCTGTTTCTGACAGGACGAGTGGGAGTGCAGTTGGTACCATTGAGGGAAACTTTTCAAGGTATCTTCCTTTTTCTAGAGCTTGTCTCGGGTTGCATCATGTTCTCACCCAGAGGTACACACATTGACACCAAGCTCTAATGTTCTTTAAGAAAGACACAGATACCGATGGGGGCAGGTGCTCCCCACATCTCTCCCTGCCCCACTGTGTCTGTCCCCCAACCCCTAACTGTTCCCTCCCCACAGCTTCTCCAGCTGAAGTTCCACCAGATTTTCCATGTTCAGGTCCAAAGCCGTTTCCTGTACTAAGCTGCCCTGCAATCCTCCACTTACAAGTAATCTCTTCCTACCAAGTTCTCATAAAGCTTTTCATTGTATGCCTTTAAGGCAGCACCATCAAAGTTTGCCTCATTGCATGAGTTGTATAAAATGTCTCTGCCTTCCTAGCTCATAAGGACCTGCTCCTTGTCATCACTGTGTCACGGTGACACCTATAACACGTGCTACTCAAAGGAGTCATTCAATAAACATTCATCCAGTGAATGAATAAATATTTGTTGGTGATAATTAATTTGAACGGAGAACTTCATGGCCTCCAAGAAAGGTTCTGAACTTTTGAAATGGAGTGCAGCTTTTTTCCCCCTCCTGATTATTCTTTACGTTTGTTTCATAACATCTCCTGCCAGGAACTGCTTACAGCTGCCCTTATTGAATTATTAAGTGCCAGGGGAGCAGCAGCACCTTCTATGACAAGAACTGGATGAGACTGTGAAGAAGGGAAGCCCCACGGCCCCCGGGTTCGGAGTGCGGAGGTAGGCTTTATTTTTGTGCTGCCTCCATCACAAGCCAGTGTGCTTCAAACAGTGGATTTGGGAATTGAGTTTTCTGCTTTCCTTCCCCTGTTCATCCCCTCGACCTTAGCCACCTTAATGCACGGACCCAGGTGCACTGAGGAGAAAGCAGGCTCATTTCTTATTTGGAACCTGAGACTGTCCTCAAACTAGACTTCTTGCTTCTGGCCTATATTTATTCATACCAGTTGAGTTGGTAAAAGAGAAATGGGGAAGGGATTGGAAGAGGCAGGACAATTGATCAGATTTTGTCTTTGCAATTTGAGATCAGCATAATCATACTCTCTCAAAGGTGTTATTAAATATTCCCTATGTCAGATCTACATATCGAAGAGATTTTTCCAGGAGGAAAATCCCAAATTTAGCTCTCAGGCACATAGAATCCTGTGTAGAATCCTCACCCTTGTAGATGGTTCTATAAAGACTTCCAGGCCAGGTGCAGGGGATCAGACCTATAATCCTAGTACTTAGGAAGGCTGAGGTGGGAGGATTGCTTGAGCCCAGGAGTTTGAGAAAAGAATGGGCAACATAGTGAGCTCCCATCTCTACAAAAAATAGAAAACCAGCCCAGTGTGGAGGCATGTACCTGAAGTCCCAGCTACTAGGAGGCTGAGGCATGAAGATCACTGGAGCCCAGGACTTTGAGGTTGCAGTGAGCCATGATGATGCCACTATACTGTAGCCCAGGTGACAGAGCAAAACCTTGTCTCAGAAAAAAAAGGAGAAGGACTTCACAAATCTCGGCATCCTTTCTTCAAATCTCTGAATTTCAGGATAAGGCTTCAAGAATACTATTTCCAGCAGACTCCCAAAACATTATTGCCCACAATGCCCACCTCCAAGCTTCACACTGTATGGGAGCTCAAATAGTATATACAACTGTTTGAAGAATTAAAGAAATGAACTATTGAATTAATAAGTAAAATAACATATTTTAGAACACTTAGCTCTTCTTGATTATTAGATTACTAAATATCCTAACATAGCCTTAAAAAAAAAATCACCAATGAAACCATAAAATGTTTTTGCTAAAAGATTCCTTAGTAATAGACTATATACAATTTTTAAAAGCCAGAGCCTTATTGTTTTTCCAAACAAAATATTAACATCTGCTTCTCTGGTTGGAGCGTAGGAGAATCCTGGAGCCCACCAACTCTGAGGAATTATACGGCCTGTCCAATGTCATACAGATTCCTGGGTTGAGCCAGAACTCTAAGAGAACACTACTCTGAGGTTTTCTGAACCTCCTTTTATGGGTGAAGGATTGTGAGGGTTTATTTCCCCCAGTTATTTCTGGGTATTCATTGGGTAAATACCTCTCTGACACTAAAATAAATGGGTCACAGACTTTTGAGAAGTTCTGAACTAGACTTGAGAGTAACCATTCAGCTGATAGAGAGAAGGTTCTCTTGATAGAAGTATTCCAGCTAAGGAATGAAGCAGGAATGACAGAATTGGGCTTTACC
This sequence comes from Arctocebus calabarensis, assembly GCA_963573935.1. Taxonomy (NCBI): domain Eukaryota; kingdom Metazoa; phylum Chordata; class Mammalia; order Primates; family Lorisidae; genus Arctocebus; species Arctocebus calabarensis. The sequence continues at coordinate 34,274 of CAUYON010025188.1, read as the reverse complement.
ATTTTGCACTCCCTAATGAAATATTTGGTATAGACCACGTCAATGACGCTAACAGCCCAAAGAGAAAGACAAGCCAAGTGCTGACACCTCCTGGTAGAAGAGGACCACCCCACGTGGGAAGCATTCCTGCCACAATTTGAACTTGACTCCATATCAAGCCTACCAATAGGGTACTGACCACCTCCTGAAGAATTATACCAGAGTTAGTGTGTAGGGCTCAGGCTCCCACTGTGGACAGCAAGTAGCATTTTTATACAAGAAAAATTTTTTGTCTGACGGAAGCCACACCAGACCAGAACATGGAACTGACTGGTGGTGAAGGTGAAATCTCATCACAGAGAGCATGCTCTCACTCGGTCTTGGTCTCATTATCCATGTCATGGGTGACAGCAGCAGCCTCGGCTCTGCATGTTTAACTAAGTAACAACAGAACCTTCTGAAACTATACATTTTGCAATGTAATTAAAAGATCATTCCATAGCCACAGGACTGAATCCCAGATGGACAGCAGAAGTGACTGCCATCTGAACAAGCTTTGTAATAACTCCTAAGACAGAACACTCCCACAGGTGATCGGAACACTCCACCTAGCAAGAAGCTATCTGGATTGAGAGTTGCCCCTGAAGGGACGCCCTGCTTGTACTTTGAACTACGATTCCAAGCACCCTGAGCCCATTTGTAAATGGGCTGGGCTCATTTGCTAAAATTGAGATTTGGTGACACAGAGAAATCAAGATTTTCACAAGAGCTTAATGAGCTTGCCAGCAAGATTCTGGCCTACGAGTCATTAAGTATCAAATACAAATTTCAAAAGAGACCCTGGACAGGTAACGACCAGTAATTGGTGGGTAAAATCAAAGCAGGAGGAGTGATCCCATAGCTTGCCTCAAACTTTGCCCTTCAGAAACCCAAATTCAATGCAGCCGTAATTCTTTATTCAATCCACATAAGGTCAGAATGATCTTTCACTGCGGACATAATGGCTTGATGATTGGACACTTATGAGTCATAGGTGGCCCTCTGCAAAGAGGGGAAGGCTCCAGCTGGTGGCGATGCCCTAGGTCACCTGTAAGCCTCAGTCAAGTTTCTCTCTCCCTTCTGGCTCCAGCTTCTATCTGAGTCTGGGGCAAGCACTGTCCCCGGCTCATGAAGGGCCTTCCCTTTCAGGCCCCGGGTATTAATTACAATGAACCTCAAAAATTCTTAGACCCTCACATGTTTGCAGTGAGACTTTTTTTCCAAGAGGGGAAACATATTTTTAGTTCTTGGCCAAAACAAGCAAAAACGCTCAACATGTTAAAATAGTGGGGGTGCACTACTTTATTAATGATTTGCGGAGGCATAAAAATGAAAATTTTCCTCTGTAGCTACAGGGAGCAGGAATTTATCGTTTAGAATCCTCTACAACAGACGTTCTATTAGCTACACTTGTCCTCTGAGTAATTCCAAACTCCTGTGTAGAGGTTGATGTCTTTTCCTGTAATGACTACATATTGGGAATGAATTAAAATGACCAAAATTTGCAATACATCTTTGAGAAGGGTTAAGCACAAAAAATGCCAGTAAACAATGAGGGGATTTGTATGTGAAACATTACCCTCTTTGAACATTTTTTGAGAAAGTTACTCTTCTTTCCCCTCCGACTAATAACAATTCAACATTATTTAACATAATCCTACTGACAGGTAATTTCTGACATGAAATTTATTACTGGCTTGCCCTTTGAGGGCATGTTTCACTATTAATGTTTCCTTTTAAAAGCTATAGCATACGTTAGGTTCTCATACAGCATTTCCCCCATGTTTTCGTTGGAAACCCCTACTTTCTGTGGTATTTTACATTGCCCAAGTCTATTTTAACTGTATCCTTAGAGACACGTGCACACACTCTCCTTTTCTTCCAATGGCCAGGAATATGCTTAAATATTAAAACATTACTGGGCTTCCCTATCACAGAATAAACAACAACATGAATATAGCATAAAGTTTTAAAACTGTTTCCTGTACTTAACTGAGTATGTGACTGGATGAGCTAGAGGATTTGAATCCCCCACGATCATTCTGAGAGCTGAGGGAGCTGTGGATTGTGGACATTGTCCATATAGGGCCAGTAAGACCTGCGAACAGATGCCCTGATTGGTGCCCTGGGCTGTTCACCATGCTGGTAAGACGAGACTGTTCAGAACATATTTGTGATTCTGACTCATTGAGAGAAATGATTTTTTGTAACCCGGTGAGTCAGCATGAAGCCAGGTATTTCCCTACCTGTGCTAACCATACAAGGGCATTGCTACCTGGAGAGTTAAGTCATCTGCCCCAGAAGGAAACACACACCATCTTCTGCTCTTCCTGGAACAGACTTACTGGCATCATGAGTTCATAGGCTACAGGTGACTGTGTGGCCTCCTTCCTTCGATGGGGTATCATCAAACCAGCTAGCTGGCTGCAAAGCAGCCAGGGGACAGGACAAAGTAACCTTTCTTTTCTTTCCTTTGTAATTTTAGGGAGATGAGGTTTGTTGAGTCACAATTTGCATATCATAAAATTCACCCTGGTAATACACAGTTATGTGCGATTTGAGAAATGGATACAGCCATGTAACTACAGCTGGAACCAAGATACAGAACAGTTCCATCACCTCAAAACAACCCCTCATCCCTCCCTCTATAGTTAATCCCTCTCCCCACCCCACATTTAGATTTTAAATTCATATTCAGATAAATTACCACGGAGGCATAGATTTATCTGCAGGTTGATTATGAACTTGTAACTTGTTCTCCAGTGGTGGGATTTAGTGGTGACCAGCTCCGGGGCCCTCAATACCACTAGGAGATTGAGAACATATTAGGAGAGACCTATTCGCCCACTTTTGTCCTAATGGGTCACCTGCTTTGACAGAGAAATAGGCAGGAATAATTCTACAGGTAAATTTTTAACTTCCTAACTCTTCCTCTAAGTTTCAGAGGAAAACATATTTTTCTTAAGTTCAAGGAGAAGACGGTTCCCTTGAGTCTCTCCTCTCACCTTCCCTTACCTGGGCCGGGGCCTCCCCCCATAGACAGCGACACACATATACAACTCTCTCACACCCACACATACACAAAACAGAGGCAATACAAAACTGCCACGGCCGTCTGTCCATCATGGCAGCCATTAAAGCCCAAGGCCACTGACTGGACCTTCCAGGCCACGACCGTGCAGGAGTCTGCAGTGACAATCCTCCGTCCTGAGAAGCTGGAACTTATCCGAGGTCCTTGCACATTAGGGAAGAGTTAAATTTCTCCGTTACTGGGCCATTAGCAGCTCAGCCATCCATTTTTCACTTGAAGAAACCTTTTTAAAGGTTGAATTCTTATCTTCGGGAGGCCTGTAAATGCAGTTCTTGTGTTTTCATTGGGTTTATTTAGCCTGGGGGTTTAGGTCCCTCTGTTTAAGTAGTAAATTTTCCCCTTTCTGTGAATGTATGTGGTTAATATACTTAAAAATCCATCAGGCAAGGCTAACAAAAATGCAGCCGCCTTGACACAGCCGTTTTTGGCAAGAATATAGTCACTCAGGATGGCTGTGTGGTGCTTATAATTGAATTGTGGTCGCTAAGCCCAATGCTATCAACTTCTGTAAAAACCCAAAGCCAGAGCCCTCTGGGCACGCCTTTCCCCACGTCCCCTCCGGGCCAGCCCCTCTGTTAACCCGGCGGGCAGGGAGGGGCACAGAAAGAGCCCCAAGATGAACAGGAGACACTGCGGCAGCTTTGACACGTACACTATTAAAGTTCTGCTTCGGGGCTTGGAGGGACAGACAGAAGACAGATGGCATGAGTTACACTTCTCCAGAGGCCAGCGAAGGAGAAGCTGCTCAGAAGAGGAAAGCCACAAAGTTGCCTCTGAGAGCCCCTGGAAGGCTTCCAACTCTTGGTTGAGACGCACCCTGACTTTTAGCCGTTTGAATCAACATCGTCTGGCACTCCGGGCACAGGATCCAGGCCCTTGAAGTCGCCCTCCCAGCAGTAGCTCCCACAATCGGTGGCCCACTAGCTGACCTCTTCTGCTTCCTCCTCTGACCCGGTGTGCCCACCCCTCTACTGCGGCACTTGCGTGACAGCCTTGTCAGCCACAGGTTAGCGTGCTGGAGGGCTGCGGGCTCCGAAAATAAGCACATAGCCTCTGCAAGCCGGACGCTGCTCTGCCTGCACCACTAGGCCAGCCCGTGTACCCCGTGCACCACTCTCCACAAGAGCCTTGGGCAAGCAGATTTGAGCCAAAGGAAAAAACAACTCATTGAAAAGAAACACAGTGGGAAGAAAAAAAATAAAATCCTTCCACACAACTCTCCCTAATCTGAAGACAAAACAAAAATAGAAATATACACCAGAGGTTTGTTCTATTTTAAAACAAAAAAAATCATGCTAATGGATATAAAAATATTTTCTATCCATTCCAGTGATTACATTCATTCAACAAACATTATCCTAAAGAAGCACTTGCTGAGACTCAATGCCTGTAGCTCAGCAGCTCGGGCACCAGCCACATACACTGGAGCTGTCAGGGTTCAAATCCAGCCTGGGCCCGCCAAACAACAGTGACAACTACAACCAAAACATAGCCGGGCATTGTGATGGGAACCTGTAGTCCCAGCTACTCAGGAGGCTGAGGCAAGAGAATCACCTAAGCCCAGGAGTTGGAGGTGGCTGTGAGCTGTGACACCACAGCACTCTACTCAGGGCTATAGCTTGAGACTCTGTCTCAAAAAAAAAGGTACTTGCTGAATGTAACAATATTGCCAGGGCCCTTTGCTTATGTGGGCCTTTTCTACGTGGCCCTAGACTCAACCACTGTCCTAGAGAAAATTCTGCTGCAAATGAGCTTGTGCAGCTACCAAGCCTAGAAGCAAGTAAATTCAACAAATAGGAACTGTAAGTAGCCCGGCACTAGTGGCTTCAAAGGAAAGACCTGACTGCCCCACAGACCTAGGACTTCAAAGAAACTAAGCCATTTCTAAAACGTATCAAAGGAGCACACATTTCTCAAAAACTAATTTAACATACAGCATAGTATTCAAGAGCTGCTGCGTTAATTCAAGCTAGTACCACTTGTCACTGATGGTAGCTGCACTTTTAGAAAAATGTACCTCAAGGCAATGGCCTGGTTTAAATGGTGAACTCTTAACTACAGGGATAGCATGAAATACAAGTAGATCATGGATTATGAATGGACGCTGATGACTAATTGCTACTGATTAATATTCAAGCCAATAATCACAGAATCCCATTAAATGAAGATAATTTAAGAAGAAATGTTGAGATCCTATTCTCAGATTTGAACCAGACAATACTTAATGCTTACATATAACCAATAGTCCTCCTGAGTTCCTTTACTGACCTAAGGATCACCCATATATCAACACAGGTCAACCCATCACGTTGCCCTAGGCCTTGAGGAATTATGCTGCCCTGGTTTTAAGAAAGGTATAGTAATGACTTCTGAAGGAATGAACAATGAAATCTGATTTTTTTAAAATAGTGTTAGGGTCATCGATATATGCCCTTATGCCTTGGACTTTAGCCTGTTCAATGCACTGGATTGTGGGGAGGGAGGCAGGGAGACTGGGCTTGTCAGAGCAGCGTCCCTAACAACCAGATTGTGGCTGGATCTGAACATAGGCTAGTTAGCAGTTTCAACCACATACTATTTCCCCCTTAACAATTCCTTCTTCTCCCTCTGTTTAAAAAGCAAAATGAAACACAATTTTCAAGATGATCTTTCTGGCATTGTACTGCTGAAGTCCTGTCTGTATCCCCTACACCCCTCATCCTCACCTCTATAAAAAAAAAAAAGAATTAAAACCAAAAGAAAAGTGAAAAGAAAATGGGAAAGTACGAAGCCTGTGGACACACATTAGAGGAAACGATTTTTGTTCAGAGTGAAGACAGACACAGACCACGAGGAGGGGCACAGGAGTCCGGGTGTCTGCGTACATGTGAGTGAACTCGGCGTGGTACAAGAGGAAGTCGTGTAAGGTCTCAGCACCCTAACGTCATGACTAATAAATGAAGCTCACGGTCACTGACATTACCCAGGGAATACCACGTCCTGTGCTGTTCAGTGTTTGTTCCAAAGGGCAAAATCTAGAGGAAGACAAAGAAAACCAGAGGGGGGAGGAGAAATTCAGTTTAATTGAACTATTGCTTACCCTAAAAGCAAGCTACATGCCGAGACTGTTATTTTTTAAATTTGTTAGAATACTGTGTCTGAGTTTACACATGACAGGAAAACCCCATGGGCACTGGTCTTCCTTTGGGTAAGAGTCAGTGGTCTTTATCATTTCATAGTTTCGCAAATAAAATGTCATTAGGCCACTTTCCTTCCAATGCATTATACTTATAAGTTTGGTCCTGGAACTAGCTCAGAGTTGTGTGCTTCATATAAACCCTGAGATCTTCCCTGTTGAAGGCTTTTTAGATTCATAAGGCACCACCAAACAGCACATCATTTTCTCATGTGGCAGCAAAGTGAAGCCAGCCTGCTGTTAGGGACTGGACCTTCCTGTCAGTGAGGGAGGGCAACAGAGATGCATTTGCACTTTCTGGTCCCTGGAAGGTCTCAGTATGACCCTGGTGCATGTATGTAAACACTCCTGTGCTCCCATTCAAGAGACACTCCACGCAAAGCCTTTCCTCTTCCCGTTTCTCATTGCCCTCAGTCTTGGGCCCCATGTGTTACTTACACATTGCTTGATTAGTTTTATCCACAAGCTCAGATTTCTTAGCTATTAGTTAAAAGGTTGCCATTTTGCTACAATCTCTCTAAAGTGGGTCCAAACAAGATGATCAGAAAAATCACAACTTTAAGTTGATTAAATAAAATAAACAAAAGAAATTATAGGTAAAATAAAAGCTACTAGAACAGTGGATAGCAGAGACTGGGAAGTGTAGGGGAAGGGCGGGATGGGGAGAGATTTGTTAAGGGTACAAAATTATAGCTGATTGGGGGAATATTCCAGTATTCTACCACTGTGGGATGACTATACTTTAACATGATATGTAGTTTCAAATAGATGGAAAGAAAATATTATATGTTCCCAAGACACAGAAATGATCAATGTTTGAGATCATGGATCAACTTATTACCCTGACCTGATCACCACCCTTGTGTGGGGTGTGTGTGTGTTACTATATATCCTGTAAATTTGTATAGTAAGTGTCAATAAGAAATAAAGTAATTTAAGTTTTTAAAAAAGAAAATCACAATTTTGATATTTGTCTCTAGAATCAAATTAGAGAAATGATAGTCCAGTTTTTCCTAAAGATAATTAAGTTTGTTACCAGATAAACCCATATCTGTTTCTGTTGCTAAGCCAATTAAAAAGAAAAGAGAACAAAAGGCATAGAGAAGGAAAAGCAGTTAGAACTCACAGGATTCGCAGAGAATGAACAGGAACAAGATCTGATTAAGAGCATTTTGGGACTATGGCGCAGCGTAGTGTCTCATGCCTGTAATCCTAGCACTCTGGAAGCCTGAGGCAAGAAGATTGCTTGAGCTCGGGACTAACCTGAGGAAGAGCCAGACACCCTATTTCTACTAAACATGGAAAAATCAGGCAGGCGTTGCGCAGGGCATGCCTATAGTCCCAAGCACCCAGGAGGCCAAAGCAGGAGGATCAATTGAGCTTAAAAGGTTGAGATTACTATGAGCTAGGTGGATGCCACTGTAGTCTACCCAGAGCAAGAGCAAGACTCTGTCTCAAAACAAACAAACAAAAAAAACTCATAACATTTTATGATTGAGAAGCAGAGGGAAGTAAGTGGGTATGTGCCATTTCTGATTACTGAGGACCCCGTTTTCAGGAGGGGGGCTGTTCTTCCCCAAAGCTGAGCAAGTACAGAGGTATCTTCCAGGAAGGTCATACAGAGGTGTGATTTGAATCAAGAGGGTGTGACGGTCACATCAGGTAAATTATTCACGTTTTTTTCAGAAGAACAGCAACAAAATTAATATGTCGATTTTTTACCACACAGGTATAGATATTATGAAGAACAGAATATAAACATTTCTAATTAAGTGGGAAAATCTTCACAGTGAGAATAATTGTCTTCCAGTGATATTTCATGGACATTTTAATCTTACCAAATGTAAAAAGTGGTGGTCACTGTCAAAATCTGCTCACAACCCTTTCCTCCGTATTGAGAATAAGACTAAAGGATAATCAGAAAGTGGCAGGAAAATGTTTCAAATCTTTTTTTTTTTTCTCTTTTTTCTATTTCAAATCTTATTCTAACTGCAATTTTTAAAACATCAATTTTATTACATAATTACATAATAAAATGTATCCATTTCAAGTGTACAAGCATTGAGTTTTAGCAAATGGATACACTCGGGCAGCCTCCAACACAATCAGATATAAGACAGGTTCCTCACTCCCCAAATTCTCTCACATCCTTCACAGCTAGTCCCCCTCCCTGGCCTCAACTGATCTGCTTTCTGTCCGCACAGAACATTTTGTCTGTTCCTGAGTTTCACATAAGTGGAATCATATCCATTGGCCTCTTGTGTGCCTGGCATCTATGATCTCAATGTTGCCAAACCCACCCTTCGCTCCAACCCTGTCCCCCTTACTCCTCCGTCTCACGGTCAGGAAGTCAGCTTCAACTCTGATAACAAGGCCAGAGATGGACTGGTGCCATTTTTGAGAAAGTTGCTAAAATAGCAGGAAACCAGGAGCAGGAAGCAGTAAAGGTCAATTTCAGGTCATTTCCTTTTGGAGTATTAATTTTAGCACATTGTTTGGGTTTCCCCAAAAAGATATTTTTAGAATAAGGGAATTCCAAGCACAAAGGCCAAAAATAAAAAATAACAAGACTCTTTAGATAATCTTTACCACATATGCCTGAAATGTTACCACGTCTTTGACAAAACAGATGTGAGATATGTGCTTCATGATGCAATCAGAGGAAGAAGTGAGTCTTTTTCCAGTATCTAGAAGGATTCAGGCAAAATACAGAAATATAATGCAATTGTGGACTATTTACGAATCTACCAAGATTACTGTCACTTAAAGGAAGATTTTCCTGGGTTTATAAACATCAGTAGTTTACCTATCTCCATTTAACACCAACACAAATGCTTTCTTTTCCTTGTTAGGATAAGGCAAAAAGGTATCCAGTTCTCTTTATGAACCGGTTCTCTCTATATAAATCATCCCAGGGTTAGAAGAACCCAAATTATTAAAATTATTAATTATTCTTTTTTCGATGTCCTTTAATGCCTTATTGTATGATTTGACTCTTTCTTCTTTTCTTTTTTTGAGACAGAGTCATCCTACGTCACCCTAGGTAGACTGCCATGGCGTCACAGTTTACAGCATCCTCAAACTCTTGGCCTTAACCAATTCTCTTGCCTCAGCCTCCCAAGTAGCTGGGACTACGGGCACCTGCCACAATGCCCAGCAGTTTTTTGTTGTTGTTGTAGTTACCATTGTTGTTTAGCAGGCTTGGTCCAGGTTTGAACCTGCCAGCCCAGGTGTATGTGGTCAGCACCGTAACCAGTGAGCTACAGGTGCTGATCTGACTCTTTTTTCTTTAGCAGGAAAAGGCATCAAGAGTTCTGTGTCCTAAGTCCTCATACAAATCATCAAGTCTTGGGTTCTCATTTCCTTTAAGCCACTGTCACATAGTGACTAAAAGAGAACATATTAATTCCTCCATGTTCCTGATGTATCATTCAATTTACATGTTTTTTTAAATAAAGTAAAGGGATAGTTAAAAACGATTTATTTAAAAGTAACGTTTGTCATTAAGAACACTTCGGCTTCAAAAAAATAATCTTTATCCCAATGTTAGGGTTATTTAAATCTATGGAATTTTAGTAGATAATAAAATCTAGGATATGAAACAGAAAATATCCAATATAACGTATGTTGAGAAGAAATACAGAGAGGGTTGTATTAGTGACTTTTATTATCTTATTATTTTATTTTATTATTTAATTAATATTTATCGTTTCATTATTTAGTGAGAAATTATCTATTGAATTCTTGCTCCCCATGGAGTAATTCCTTAACTAGGCCGATTATCTGACCATATGAAAGAACCAAGAATTAGGTTAATCAAACTACTACTAAAATAGAAACAATTATTTAAAAGAAGAAAGTTTTGAGTCTTTTTGAATGAAAAGTGAATGTGACACACTCTTAGTAAAAGGTCTTGCATTATATTATCTAGTTCTATAAGAAAAGAACTTATACACCCTGTTAACCACATATTCAAAGGATCCATGCCTGTAAAAATGTACTTTTACTGACATTTATCAAGGCTAATCTCTCATCCACATAAATATCTGATGGCAGAAAATAGACCCAAATTTCACCATCAACTTAGATTCCCTTAGATGTTTATGTCCAATATGACGAGGAACATACTTTGCCATATTTCCCTGGTATGCAGAGGTGGTGGGATCTACCGAAAAGACCACCCAAACGAAACTTTCACAGCTCATTCTGATTCTTCCCTTCCTGTGCTGGTGACCTTGACTAAGTCATGAACCTTCTAGTCTTTTTTTTTCCCTTTAGAAGCTGAAGGGTGAGTGGTATCATTCAGGCCTTATCTGGATTTTGAAAAACAAAAAAGATCTACATAAAATGGGTGGAAAATCGTCAAGTGCCGCACAAATTTGGAGGATTAGGGTCCTCTTGTCTGCTCCATAAGCACTGCCCTTAAACTTGTGAGACAACCAGCCCTCAGCCACACATCCCCTGAGCATTCTGCAAAAGCTATTTGTAGTCACACCTTCGTGAATATATCTGTGTTACCTAAAGATCTCTAAATCCACAACAAAAGCTTCCACACTCAAAGCACGACTGGCTATAACTTAACAACAAACTAAATAACTGACAAACTAAAACAAAGCTTACCAGGCATTGAGATAATGAAAAAAAAAAATCCATAGTTAAAATATGGGAAGACAAGGGTCCTAGACAAACAGATTATTATTCCTCCAAAACATCACATTCCGTGGAGCACCTACAAGTTAAAAGCATTGTCTCACACCAGGATGCCGCACGACGCATATTCAGACTGCGGCCAATGCTCCTTAACAGCCACTGTCAACAGGGCCTTCTCTTCCAAGTGGACAATTTCCACCCGGTGGGTTATCGAAGTTCAGAGCAACCTGCCGCATGCCAAAGCATCCACCTCCCTGTTTCGCCATCTGGTTGAGATAGGAAGGCTACAGGAATAGTGATAGGGGAGCTGGTACCACATGGGACAAGGATTCAGATGAGGGAATGTCCAATGCTGTGTCACATGTGATCCAAACAAAACATATTAAATTATATGGGCTAAGTTCTCAAAGCCTATAGGAAAATGACTGCATATTTTTTAGGAGTTCATCTAATTATACATAGAGGTTGCCATTGAATACTCATCTGGGGGGTAGAGTAAATTTATGGATTCAGGGCTAGGATGCAACTGACGACCACAAGATGCTGACATTCAAAGAGCAGTCAGGCAGTCAGCCTTTGGAGGTATCTGTGGAGTGACTATCACGAGTGCCTGCAAGGAAATTGCCTTACTTTACTGTGGAAGGATTTTGGAAGTCACTTAAGCTAAAAATCAAATTAGAAATAAACATATCCTTAATTCTTCTCACTTTTTATTTGGCAATCCTTATGGATTTATAGGAAATTGCATCAAAACGTACGAGGAGGGCCTCTGTACTCTTCACCCACTTTGCTCCATCTTGGTGTCATTGTCATAATTATAGTGCAGTACCAAAACCCGGAAAGTGACCTTGGCGTAATCTACAGAGCGCATTCATATTTCACTGGTTGTACGTGCACTAATGCATGTGTATTGAGTTCTGTGAAATTTCATCACATGTGAAGATTTGTATAACCACTCCCATAATCAAGACATAAAATGGTTCCTCACCACAAGGATTTTTATGTCACCCCTCCCAGCCCCCTCCAGACCCTCCACGCAGCCTAAACTCCTCATAATCACTGAGCAGCCCTCCTTCCCTTTAATTTTGTCATTTCCAGATTATCCTATAAATGGGATTATTCAGTACATAATCTGTTGAGATTGGCTTTTCCCACTAAGTATAAATTCCCTGGAGATCCATCCACCTTATTGTGGGTATCAAAAGCTTGTTAGTTTTTATTGTTGAATAATATTCCATGATACGGTGCTAACAAAATGTGGTTAACCATTTACCCACTGAAGGAGATTTTATACCATACTGCCATTTAAAAATAGTCCACATTTATGAATTCTGACACAGATTAAATTAGTAGTATGAAGAAAAATGAATTTCCCTTACTGAAGGAAAATATACCAAACCATAATCTAGTCACAAATTAATTATATAAGAATATACATAGTCATCTATGGCTTTTAGCTGTTGGTGATTATATCAAGCTCTTTTTTTTTTTTTAAGAGACAGAGTCTTGTTCTATTACCCAGGCTGGAGTACAGTGGCTGGCCTGCTCACTGCAGCCTTGAATTCCCAGGTTCAAGTGATCCTTCCACCTCAGCTTCTCAAGTAGTGGGGACCACAGGTGCACAACACCACACCCAGCAATTTAAAAAAAATTTTTTATAAAGAAAAATTATAAAGATGGGATCACACTGTGTTGCCCAGGCTAGTCTCAAACTCCTGACGTTAAGTGATCCTCTCACCTCAAATTCCCAAAGCACTGGCATTACAAGCATGAGCCACTGCACCTGCCAAAGTTCTTAATAACATATCCTAATTTTGTTGTACTTACAAAAACCACTAGCTAAACTTTCTGTCCAAACAAGCTTTTTGTCCTAGACTTTTGTTTGGTAATTAAACAATAGTAATACTTCAATAGCTTCCATATAGAGCCTAGAATTTTAAGACATATCAATTTTTTCCAGAAAGAAGAACTGAATTAACAATCTTCAGGATTATTGAATGGTTGTAGTATGTCTTGCTTAACTTTTCAGCTGTTTTACATGCTGAAATATTCCCATTGCAACCGAAAGTTCCTTGGGTAAGGTTTTGTCTTCCCTCTTTGGTCATTTTAAGATTTTGAGACACTACACCCAATAGCAAACAAATGATGGACACTGGCCATGTGCTCAGTGTTAATGGGTGAACATCCCCATGCATTACAAACAGCTTTTGAAACTGTCCCTATTTTTATTTCCATTTCCATTTTATTTCCATGGAAATTGAGGCCCAGAGGGGTTGAGATACGTTTCTTCGGCTTATACATCTAGCAAATGATATACTCCAGACCCAAAGGGCTGATTCTAGAGCCTGCACCCTTAACACCCTCAAAAAGAACATCCCTGATTGCCTAATTTGCCAAATTGCTTTTTAATTTCCAACCTACTCCTTCCATCTTTGTGCTGTAATGCTCCTGCCTTTAACTTTTTTTTTCCTTCTTGGTGGCTTCTATCTCTCCTTTTCCACCCTTGCACTAAAATAGAAAGTTTTCTACAAAGCTAGCTACGTAGAGTCCAGGCCTCACTCCTCTCCCTACTCCCCTTAAAAAAAGAGAGAGAGATAAGGAAAGTCCAAATTTCCCCCAAGATAAAGACCAACATGGTGATTATTTGGAGGGAGATAATCTTGGGGATTTCACAGACTCCTTTCCTTTGGTCCTTTTCTTCCCTCATTTCGAACTGAATGTACCCACATAGAAAGTGAACTCAGGACAAAGAAAAAACATGAAATTCATATTGGTTGACGCGATTCTTTACAAAAACTTCAGCGTGGCAGGAAAGGCAAAGAGGCTACTACGACTCTCGGCTGAAACGTGCCGATCTGGAGTTAGCTATGTATTTACTTCCCTGCAACGTGAGTCCCACCACTCCCCTAGGAACAAGCACATATTTAAAGGCCCTAAGGTAAGTATTTAAAATATCTTTTTGGTAGCTGCAGTCCCTGGTACCGCACACCTTTGGCTTTTATACAGCATAGGTAATAGGAATGGTACACGTCTTTCACATTTTACCTTTTATTTGTAATAGAATGGAACTGAGCTGAAAACTTTGCTTTTGCCTCACACTAAATCTAGAAGCAAACTAAAAGGTTCAGAAGACTGTCTGGCCTGTAAAACTTTGATCTCGTCTATAAATTGTGCATTAGCCAGTGTCTCCTCCTCTCCCTCGCCGCCCTGCGAGCCTCAGTTCTCACATAATTAAATTAAGTCAACACAGGCATGTGCCTGCCACAGTGAGCGTCCTCACCAAAGGGATCCTCGGGAAAGCCATGCTAGGAAGACTCCGACTGCACGGAACTCCTCTGGTCTCCAGGAGGTTGGTCTGTTCTGATTAATGGTAAGTTTCGTGCCCCGTGTTTGGCTGGACGTGATGAGATGTCAGGGTGGTTTCTGCACCCCTTCCCCACGTGCTGCCCAGCAACTGCTCGATTCCGACAGCATTTTCCCCCCAAATGCTCCCTACAGGAGGGAGCTCGGTAAGAGGCACGTGTTAGCAAAGACAGGCCATGAAGAAACAGCGACAGGCAAAGAGGATGATCTGGGGACTCAGGGATTACAGGGTGGGGTACAGAACTGAAGGGAAGAAAGACAGGGAGAGGCGGGGTCCCCATAATGTCAGTGCTGCCGGGTGCCCCTCACCACACCCGACTCCTGCACACAGAAACCTTCACCGCCACCCTCCCGACACCACCACCATTTCCTTCAGCAACTCAATTAGTGATTCCCTGTGAACTTCACAAGAAGAGGAAATGAAGTCGTCAGAGACTTTCCTATAGAGGCAGGTCACATCATGAAAGGGTGGACAACGCTATCCTAAAGATCATTGTGAAACAATTCTCACATCCTGGCTGTTTCTGACCCGTTAGATGGCTCACAAGGACAACGTGATGCTCAGAGGAGGACGTTCTAACTAAAGCCATAAAAAGTAAAACAAAACAAACAAACAACCTTGGGCCTGTCCTGCAATTTAAAGAACTGAAGTTACTCATTCATCAAATAGAAATTGATTCTGGAATTGTACTAATTTGCTGGAGCACAGAGCTGTGTGTGTCTCGTCATTCCCAGAAGCTCTGTCACTAAATGAGACGGCCGTCTTGAGCAGACGAAGTGTCTGTAAAGGCCCTCGTGAATGCATCTCCCCTCCCCCACCCCATATCCACTCGCATATTAATATCAGACCAAAACGCTTCTGAAATCAACTTATTATTTAACATTTCCAGACACTCTCATTGGTGGAATTTCAATCAGTGGGTAAAGATAAAACCCAAGTATATGTATTTATGGGCTTATTTTCACATATTTTATAATTAGCATTATTCGAGGAAGAAAATCTCAAACTCTGGGATAATACAACACATTAATTATAATATCTCCTCTCTCTGTCATATAGCCTGTATATACTCCAAATGAACTTCAAATGAATCTTTGAGAGGTTTAAGCTATAATAATTTAGTTCAAAGCTGGGACTTCAATCACATCCTACAGATCAAATTGCTAACACAATTTGAAGAAGGGAATGTTTCTAATCTCATGTAATTTACTATGCAAAAGCAACCATCCTTTTCTTACAGAAAATTCTTTTTGAAATCTGTCAGCCAACAACAGGATGAAAGTTGAAGAACAGACTTCGTTGCAGAGTCTAAAGACCTATAAGTTTCATTTTACCTTTTCTAAGTCACTTAAGATAGCAAAAACAGTGAGGTGTCTCTTGTTCACACACACACGCAGAGGGTGTCAAAAAATGTATATGCATTTTAAGAAAGAAAAAACTGTATTAAAATTGTAATGCTCAATATATACCAATAACATTTGTTATCTTGTATCTTGTATCTCTTACAATTACAAAAGTCAACCATGAATTAAGTATTGCGATTTTAATATGCTTTTTTCCCTTTCATAAAATGTGTATACATTTTTTGGCACCCTCTGTGTATATGCATGAGTGTGTGTGTGTATGAAAGCTATTAAAAATACACCATGAGCATAAAAATAATTTTGCCCTACTTCAGAGCAAGACCCCTTCAAACTCGGTACAAAAGCCTTACCAGTTCTCCCTATGTGGCTCTTCTTAACCGTATCAGGTCACCTCACAGAATGTAAATTAGCAAGGACAACTCAACAGAGGGATAAAGTAAGGATGGATGGAGTGAGGGAAAGGAGTTTGGCACACGAGACGTTCAGTCACTACTTCTGGGTTAGGGGTGAGCGAAATTACACCAGCTTAATGGACTCACCAGTGCTAATGAACCTGGGACACAAGAAATGACTTGAACGCATCATGAGAAGTTGCTATAATTCAAGTAAGTCTAATGATCACAGAAATAACTCATAGGCCAACGGTTCAGTGATGCTTGATGGTAGCTTTGAAAAATGTCCCACCACACACAAAGGCTCCTTCCAGCCCTTGGAACGGCTGCTCATCCCTTTCACACATCTTCTCTTAAATGAGAGGACTCTAAAGTGCCAAGTTCGTAAATACAATTTAGTTCTAGGTCTCTTTTCCCACCTTTCCTTCTGAGAGAAATCAGAATTAGCTTGCCATGAAGTCTGATTCTAAGTCCATTTTTCTACCTTACAATTCAAATGTAGTGAGCATATGCTGTCTCTTTTCCCTCTGGTAGAAGGAAGTCCAATGAAGCATGTTGTTCCTTTACTTCCCATTTTGTTTGCCCATACCGTGGAAGGACATCCTCGCTCCCACACAGGCTGGGAGTCCTCCCTCAGCAGAACCACAAAGACTCAGCTCAGCTGTGGTTCATGAGTAGCCCAAAGTCAAGAGCCTGGGGAGGTTCTAGAGTTAAGGAAAAGGTTAATGTAGTTCTAGGACAGGACTAACAAAACTATTGACTCTCCCTCCATCTAGTCCAAGATCAAATTAATAGAGACATCCAAACTGACTTTGGACTTCTCCCAGGGTTATTTTTGTGAAATACGATTTGCATCTAGGCCAGACCCTCCAGATCCACTGTTTATCTTTCCTGATCTGGAATCAAGTCCCTCCCAACATTCCCCAAGAGCACTGTTATCACATTTTATTGGTAGAGAGTGCACTGGAAATGACATAGCCTTCAGAGTCCCCAAAGGACAGCTGGAAACAATTGTGGTAGAGTAAGCAGGGCCGGACCCAGCAATCAGCTTTCCATTTGTGGAGAAGTGTGCTGCCCCTTGCACTGCTCCTGAGAGGATGCTGCTCCTGGTGGCTAACTTGCTATCCCTCATCAGCAAGCAATAATAGCAGATCAAATGGAAGGCCTCATGCAATTCATATTTATCCAACTCTTGGGTCCCAGAATTGTCCCGCCAACATGTATTTTGTAGCTGGGAAAGGAAAGGAACTGAGCTGCTTATCCTACCCGGAAGATAATGGAACCAGTAATTTCTGAGTTTGCCTCAGCAAGGCTTAACTATCCATTAACCACACTCTTGAGCTCAGGCTGGAAGATCACACATTTCAGACTTTATACCAAATCACAGGCTTAGTCCAAGGGCGAATTGAGTAGTGAGCGTACTGGGACCAGCACTGTATGAGTCTACTGACCTCAAGACTCACAAGTCATTAAACCAAAAAGGATCCTTCTCACTATTGAAAATCACTATTGTGTGCTAATAGTAATAATAATAGCTAAAGCTTTTGCCTTCTTCTAATGAACACAATGCTCAATACTTCACATATGTATTATCTAATTCGTTTCTGATGACAGCTATGCAAGTTGATTGCTTATCTGCATTTTAGGGTTGATGTAACTGAGGCATAGGGAAAGTAAGCATGTCCAAGGTCATGGAGCAGTTAATTGGCAGGGCCTGGGCTTAGACCCAAGTTTATCTGGCTACAAGTTCATGCTCTTAACTGGTTCAAAAAACCTCACTTATGGCAAAGGAACTCATTTTATTTTGGATAGGAAAACAGGAAGAGACAATGCTAGTGCATTCTCCTTTCAATAATTTAATACGAACTGTTCAAAGTGAGCAATTGAGATGCTTCTCAGCATCTGTGACTCACTCCTTCTGGATCCCAGAGTGCTGTTACGGAAACAAGTTGCAGAGTGGATCCGACTTTTGTTCTAATCTATGCAATGCAATGCAAGACATTTAGTTCTGAGATATCCAGGCTCCTTCCTCTTGCCCTTTGGAAGCAGTAAAAATTTCAGTTTGTTTGAGGCAGCAGTCCCCAATCTTTTTGGCACCAGGGATTGGCTTCATGGAAGACAATTTTTCCATAGATCACGGCCGAGGTGGGGGTGGTTTTGGGATAATGCAAGTGCTTTGTGTTTATTGTGTACTTTATTTCCCGTTATTATTACATATATAATGAAATAATTATACAACTCACCATAATGCAGAGTCAGGGAAAGCCCTGAGTTTGTTTTCCTGCAACTAATGGTCCCATCTGGGGGTGGTGGGGACACACAGTATTAGATGAAGCTCTTCTCTCTTGCCCGGCACTCACCTTCTGCTGTGGGGCACAGTTCCTAACAGGCCACACAGCCCAAGGGTTGGGGACTGCAGTTAGAGTATCTCTAACTTTGATACTAGCCAGTATGCCCAAATATTTCATGAAAGTTACTTGGGGGAAGTACTCACTCATTATGTTTGATTTGGGGGAATACACTCATCTGTCATTCTATAGATCCACCTTGCACCCTCAAAGTCACATAAAAATGGCCCCAGATTGTCACTAAGGAGAATCATCTGTTCAGATAGGTGGCCTTTTTGGAAGGGGACACTGAAACCCCAACATTTAGGCACACTGGGTAGAAGGGGTCGCATGACACTTGATTTAGGAGGTGGACATGATGAAAGTGACCGAGGATTCCATTGCCCAAGGGACCCGGACATCAGACCAGTGGCAGGCACATCATCTGTCTGCTGAGCTTATGATGTCAGAGAACTCCATGAAAATTGGCCCGGCCCCTCCAAGTTCAAAGCCTTCAATTCCTACCTACATTGCTTTGATAGTGTGCAAAATACGTCTGAAATGGAATCTCTAAATAATTCTCAAAGTTACTGCTGCCAAAATAAAGAGCCATAAGCCAGACCCTTTTCCATGTTTCATCTTCATCAACAGTTTTGAAATTAAGAACATGTTTGTGGGAGGATTAAGAAATAGATGGAAGAGATCTCTTTTTTCTTTAGAGTTTGGCTAAAGTGATTTATCCTTAACAGATTTAGATGCAAAGAAAATGGGTGTACCAAGAGACTTTAGGAGGAAGCAGAGACTCGTGTTGAACTATTTTTAAACTTTACTTCAAAAAAGATCCTTGACTGGTCATTCATCACGTAAATATGAAGAACCCAATAGGTGTCAGATGCTGTGTTGAGCTCTATAAAGACAATGGAAAAAGAGAAATCAGACACGATCCCTGAGCCCATGGAGCATTCGGCACAGTGAGAGTGATGGATGGTAATCAAATATTTATACAAATACCTATAAAACTGTAACCCCACTAAGAACAAATGCACGCTGCCCACAGGAGGGCATGACTATGCTAGAAAGGTTAGGGAAGATTTTTGTGAGTAATTTTGAAAGTTGAAGGGAAATCACCAGCCCCCAGTAAGCTTGCTCTAACTTCAGGAGTTCTTTTATCCCTAGGTTACAGGCATAGTCTGAACAGAGACATTGGGTTGTGGGGGGCTCAACAACTGTTCCCTGAACAACTAAAGTTAGAAACACCTGAGGCAGGGTGTAAGGAGATCTGTGGCAACTCATGTTCCTGACCCACGTGGAGTTCAGAGAACCCTGTGCTCCTGAATGCAGGAGAGGCTGCCAAGCAGAAATTTACAATGCTAGCAGAGAAAACAGAAGGAGGAGGAAGAATTAATTGGAAACTCCTTGGAAGTCAAGGGATTTGGTTGCCAGGGCCTCATGTGTATGAAGGTGGAATTCTTTGAAAGCAGATGCTGAGGCAGAGTTTGATATGAAAAATATTTATTAAGGAGAAAATGGATTTTTTTCCCTTGACATTCATCAGGTTCCTATTCTGCCTGGCTCTTTTCTGGGTCTACTCTTTAGTAATTATTTGCTGATTGTCTTCTGAGCTCCAGGCAGAGGATTTGTCCCCCATGTAGCCAGGTAACTGACATGGTTAAAAGTCACATGGGCCTGTCACCGAATGAGGACAGAGTCAGCCTGGGGGATCAAGAGGGCTTGAAAACCTTTCAGGAAAGTTAATTGTAACTAGACCAATAACCAGAGGAATGTTTGGGAGACTAGGCAGCCTATATTTATCCAGGCCTTAAAGAGAGTTAAGTGGGCTGTAATCCTTGAAACTGGAGTTGTGGAGGGGAGGTGGTTAGATTTCCCTCACCTTCGAGTTGAACAGACATCATATTCATCAAGTGTTTGAATCCACTCCTGCCTCCTAATAATAGAACAGGAGCTGTGAAAACAGTTACCTTTTCTGAGATACTTTAACCGTTTGACTTCGTCTATGAGGTTAAGAAAAAGAAAGCAGTGATAAACTTTACCACTTTACATTTGGTTTATAATTTTAAGTTCGTTTGAACCTGCCACCTCCAGTATATGGGGCCGGCGCCCTACTCCTTGGAGCCACAGGCGCCGCCCTCAACTCCACGTTTCATTTGATAAGGAGAAAGGAGGCAGGTTTTCACTCACTGGGGAGTGCGGGTAGGGAGGCTGAGGGAGCATTTGCTAAAGTCAGGGAGATGAACTTGGCCTTGCCTGCAGAAGTGATTGACAAGCTGGCTTCCCGCTGCTCCGGAAGGAACCCAAATTCAGGGGCTCAGCATTGCCTCTTTGCCCACCGGTGGTTACCGGGCTCCCTGCTGCTGGGATAACCTCTCAGGAGTTTGCAAATAAAGTTTCTTCCTGTAGTTTTACTCTTTCCCACTTGGCAGTCTTTATGTCACTAATGGATCTGAAATTAATGGGTCCATTTTCCTTTCCTCTCCTGGATCTCTGACAAAGTCAGCACATTCTGGGAAATGTGGTAGGCGGTTAGTTATCACCTAGGGCCCATCTCCAGGGACTGGGCCCACGCTACTCCCATCATGTGCCTAGAAAGACAGGGAAATAAATGCAAAGCATATTCACCATCTCTTCAGCTTACACTCATAGAAACGTCTCCATTTACGGATGGAACACACCAGCCCTTCTTCTGGATGCACCTTCTGTGTGTATAAAGTTTGCTCCAACCAGCATGAATGGAGCAACAGTGGCGGTGCAGGCTGCATACGGGCACACGTGGGAGCATAGTCACCTCCTGGTTACCTCTTTCTTGGTGAGAAAGTCAGGCTGAGGCTTATCTGATCACCAGCAGGGGATTTGTCCTTGGGTTGCTCAACTTGCTAGAGCAGGATGTTGTGGACGTACTGAAGCTTTTCACACCAGGCTACGTGGGCTTAAATGCTGGTCCTGCCTTTTATTATCTATGTGACCTTAGACAAGTAACTTGACCTCTCTGTGCCTAAAGTGTCCTCATATGTAAATAGGGTTCGTAGTACTATCCTCATTTTATAAATCAGAAAACTTGAGACACAGAGGGAGCTGGTTATGAGGTTATTACGCAGCTGGCAATGATGCAGCAACTGATCCCTGTTGTCATCTCAGCTCCCCAATCCTTGGTGACCCTTTTGGAGACACTTGGAGTACAGACCATGGTGCTAGAACAGGTTTGCTCCTCTGCCTCCTTCAGTCTGACCCGTGCAGCATTGACCTGTTGACCTCTGCAAGCTTAGCACCGTGCCCTGGCCCATGAGCGAAGCACCCAGGCAACACAGTGGTGAAGTAGAGCTAGTACCGACCAAGCTCTCAGTTCAAAAGGATGTCAGCCCTCTTTGCTCCTGCATTCAAAATCCCTTCACGATTTAAGTACACCTCCTAAGTTAATCTGTTTCAAACATTTGCTTAAGAAATAAAAGAAGCAAAAGCACCCGCTGTTTTACTCAAAGTTGAAATGGAGATATCGGTCTCTTCCCCCCACTGGTTGTGCATTCTATTTCCCCAAAGTTCGTTCTTTGCAGGGAAAAAATTATGTTGGCCACAGTTGCAATCAGCTTTAATTCATTCTTTATTGCTGCTCTGGTTTTGTGTTATTTGAGCTGGTTTAACTGTTAAAAGCATTTCAAATGTTCACATGGTCTGCATTAGGTTACCAAATTAAAACAGGAACAGCCCACCAAATGTAGCTCTCTGAAATGCAAACCACATGAGTTTGATTTCTTTGTGGCATAACTTTAATTGGGTTCAGAGGTCTCTGAGACTTACCTGTCTATCTGCTCCATGATGGCCTGATCTGATAAGACTAACTTAAAGGGTCTGAGGAATCAGAATCTCCTCAGCTCTGGTTTCAGAACCAACACTGACCATTGGTTCTGCTTTACGACTCCACCCCACTTACAACTATCCAAATTCAACTCAGTTGGAAATTGCAGCAGACCCCTCAGGGCTTCTTCACTGGCTGATCTAGCAAGTGTCTGGCACACACAGTGCATACCGGCCCATGTGCAAAATGCTGAGAAATTGGAAACATGGTGGTATTAGCAATACTGTTATTGTACACAGAGAGTCATATTTGTCACTTTCCTACCTACTCCACACCTCACAATCAGGCCAAATACTCCTTTTTTTTCAGAATAAAAAGAAAGCTTTGGGTTCAGATTCTTTTTCCTTTTTTTCTGGTCTTTTGATAGCACTACCAACCGGTCTCTAGTGGACCCTGTCCACTTTCTGAAACAACTTCTAAGCTTCTAAGTTTGCCTAAAGTAGTATCCCCTTATTTTGAAGGCGGGTGGAAGCAACAATTAACAGTGGTTTAGTTTTTTGAGAAGAACTGAACTTCCCCATGTGGTTTTCTAAGAAGTAGTCTCATGACACAAGCAAATCTACGAATATTTCTGAGTATTACAAGCAAAGTACCAAGTACTTGTTCTAGGGAAAACTCCATTGGAGCTTGTGGTTGATCTAAAGTGCACAGCCATGGAGGTGAGAAGCCAGTGAGGACCCTGAGTTTTCAGCCTGGTTGCTTGAAGGAAAGGTGTTGTGTTTGAGTGAGAAATAAACCACCCTGTGACTTCAAGCTACAAAGGAGGACTTAGAAACCATGCCAAGAAAACATAATGCCCTTTGGCCATCTCTCTTCCCTTGCTAAGCCATGACCCTAGACTCATCAGACAGAGACACTGTGAGAGAAATGTGATGGTTATCCTGCTTGGAGAAAAAGCAGATACTCAAACAGTGCTCATTTTCATTAAAACACTGGGCAAAATAACATTTTCAGTATTTCTTCAGAAGTTCATTGATCATGAAAAAGATTCCCTTCAACACTTTGAAAAACGCTGAATGGAGTCTTCTAAATTAGCTATGTACATGAACATACTTCTAAGCACATGATGAGCTAGTATTTCGGTGGTAACTATAATAATAGTTAATGTCGTTGAGTACTTACTGTGCACTAGATAATTTTCATCCATTATCTTAGTAAATCACCACCACAGCCTTGGATAATAATATCCTCCTTGTAACCGTTTAGGAACAGAGGTACTAAGAGATTAAGTATAATTTGTCCAAAGTCAGCATAACTTGGATTTGAATTTGGGTTCTATGATGCCAAAGCTGTGCCCCTCACTGCCAGATATGCTGTCTTTTCCATTGTCACATCAGTTAAGAGGCTTAAGACAAAGGAGATGAATATAGAGAATGGGGGAGGAGCTGGTGTAGTTTGTCCGCAAAGTGAGCCCTTTAGCATGGAAGTTTCACAATGCCCTAACATGGAAGCTTCACAAGCCCACTCCTAGAATGGGAAAAAAACTCCTCCTCTGCTAGGCAGAGGAAAAGTTATGTGAATACTCACTTCCTAAATATATAACCCTTGGATACTGCAAATCTTTTTCATCTTTATGATTAGTTTTTGATAATGAGGAAAGCTAAAAAGGAAAATGACACCCTACTTGAGAAGTGGCCTAAATATAATTAATACACGTATTTGTGCATCTCACTCTTTATAAACTTCAACAACAACAAAATAAACCATAAACAAATGTTAAACTCTATTTGATGATGCATATACCAAAGTAGTCATGTCTGCAACTAACTTTGAAATACATTAAAAAAATAAGATGAATTGATAGATGGCTCCATCTCCCTAAAACTCAGGATCCATGAAGCTGTATGATAAAGCCAAGTATAGTGAATGGTCATTGTAGAATCTAGGTGGTAATCTAGCTCTTTAAGCTTTTCTATGTGATTGAAAATTTTCATAGTAGAATGTCAGGGGGGAAGTGACCACTGAGTGTGTCTTAGGTTGCTGGTCTCCTGACTTGAGCTACATGGAAAGCTGAGCAGGTAGGAAGAGAGAGACTGCATCTCTGGGAGGAAAGCCAGCATCGGCCAATAATTCTTTGTCCCTTCCAGGGAAAATAGAGGTTTGGAGAAGAATTCCTTGACCACTTCTCATCCAAATACACAATCTTATAAAATATTTTCATGCCAAGAGAAAACAAAAATCAAAAAATAGGTAAGAAAATGCAGTTGGGACAAGGAGAAGATGACCAAACTTCAAGATTGCTGCATTTTGTGTCACAGGCAGAGCCAGCAAGTTTTAGAGCCTACACTTGGAAGGCTCTAAGGCTTGTATATCCTTAGGGGAAGAAAACCCCCAGATTCTTGTTTTGATCATGCAAAAGATTCCCTTCAACAATTCCCTTCAATTTACTGGGAAAAACCCCAGTAAATGTTTGCTGAATGAAGGAATGAAAGATGAATATTTTGTTGAGAGCTACTGAGTAAGATAAAAACTGCTTCAACTAATTATCTCACCTACTAACCTCTTACTGTCTCAGGTAAGGAACTGCACACACACAATGTCTCATTCCAACCCTCTTGAACCCATATGTCTACGTGCCACTACCTTAACATAGCTGCTTCATATTAGGTAACAGGCTGGGTGTTGCAGGAGGCACGGCTTTGAATAAAGTACAATCTTTGTCTTATAAATTTAAAACCTACGTAGAGACAAACACCAGGTAACTATGATGCAATGTCCGGTATAGTAACATACCATGAACAACAGAGATCCTACTTAGTTGTGTTAACATCTGACTTTATGTTATGGGTCCTACATACTGTACTCAAGTCTCCAGAAACAGCACTGCTACATGTAAAAAAGAAAATGCAGCACTGTTTAGGCCACACTTAAGAGAAGGGCTGAGCCAAGACATCAGAAGCCAAAACTAGAATCCTGCACTGCAAATTAGAGCTCACTTGAGGGTCTGAGATGGTTCCTCTATTTTAACCCAAAGGGTGAAATTATCCCTTTGTGTCAACAACTTGATATTTCTTTCCTCAAAAATGATGGGTAAAAAAAAATTTTTTAAAACAAGAAAAGAACTTGATATTTCAGAGAGGGGTCAAAAGTCTTGCCCCAGGTAGCCCTGAACTCCTAACTTATAATCAGGAGCCCCTTGTAGCCTCCATAGGCACAGTAATGAGAATGAACATGTGATGGGAAAGCAATCGGGAAACTAGGTGGGAAAGAGACAAAATCTGTGCCCACGAAGACATTTTAGGCATTGAAAAAGAGGTAATGTTTTCCACCAAAGGCCATCCAGTTGGAGACTAGTCTGAGCTGGCTCTCATTTTATAACCTCTCAACACATGTGTGTAGTCAAGGCTGAATTTAAAACCTATACCGTGAACCTTAGGAAAATAAACCACATTAAACAAGCACAAATTGAAAATATTACACAAGAGATTTCACAGGAAATTGGTCCAAATTTAGCCTTGCTCTTTATGTATTTAAGCCTCTTATTCGTTGCTTAGAACTTTATATCAGGATTTTAATATGAGTCTGTCCTCCCCCACCCCAGTCCACCTCCACAATGGCCTGCTCAGTTTTATAAAACATATTTTTTTTAACTCCCAAGGAATCCTGCTACCTTTGGCCTGCTCTTTCAGTGTTCATTAACACATGTTCCCAAACACCACACTGATGACTCACAGCAGCAATGGTTAGGTGAGGGTGAGCATGTACCCAAAAAATTCACTGCAGAAACAGACACAAGCTCGGTCGTGTGACCCTTCAAGAGGCACTCTGCATTGGCGACTGCTACACTGATTTTCAGTACAAGATGACAGCAGTTATGACAACTGTCATCAGCAGCAAACCATCTCAGTACCATTCGGGCTCACTTGGAATTCTCTCACAGTACTTCCCTTTCTTACATGGATGTGTTTTGTTTTCAATCTTGTTTTATTGTAATTTCTCTGAGTCGCCTCTAATCCTTTTTGTTTGTTAGGTTTTTTGGAATGAAGCCAAGCGCACATAACTATGTGAACTATTTAGAGTCCTGTGAACGTAAGGATCCACCTTTTACTCTCACATTTGAGGTACGCCAATGCTGTCTTGGTTGGACAATAGTAAGAGGCTCCCTCCCAGAGGCCATGGCTGCTGGACCATTCTCGCCACCTCAAGTCTGGAGTTTTGCCACCAGAAATGCCCTGTGGTATGCTGCCAGGACATTTCAGTCTGCAGCCATTCTGAGCCAAGCAGTTGCCAGGTGGGAAAAGTGATGCCAAGCCAGAGGGTGGTTTTGTGGGATGGACAAACATGGCCCGAGGCCATGCTGGGACGTCCCATTCTTTTCCACTCTTTGCTGCCAGCCAGAATGTAATTATTACTGGAGTTTGCTTACAAACCACTTTTAGAAGACTTATTAAATTAGAACTTGTTTTGGATTTAGATTGGAATGTTTTTAATGATTTCGAAGTCTGAGATGCATGATGCTTCCCGACTCGTCTTTATCACGCCAAAGGAAAATGCTTGCCGGTGAATGTGATTAAGTTTATACTGATCCCTTTTCTTGTACAGTTCTCTACTTTTTATAGAAGTTAAAAAGCTCCAAAAGAGTAGAATAAGCCATGCCAAAAGTCAATGTTGTACTTCAGCTGGAGCGGAATGAGAATTGTCCAGAGGGCCAGCAAGGGTGAGTGCTCTGTTGCTTTTACTAGTGCAGAACTACAGGAAGTTTTTTTATAGTTATTATTTTGCTAATTTTTATTTTAAGAAAATTAAAGGAACATCCTGGATCATCCCCAGGGCTCTGAGTGGCTCTGGGGAACTCACTGCCTCTCCCTTCTGCTCCTACCAAGGCAGCCCCAGGTCTGGAAGATACCCCAGCAGAGTTCTGAGCAGGAAAGGTGAGGACACAGGAGCGTGAGCTTTAGAAAGTGTCAGTTCAAACTGACTCAATGGTCTGGCCAAGGGTATTGCTTTAATTTTCTGGCTTAGTAAAAACAGTAAAGGAATCAAGATGACATAGAGATCTGATGAGTCATTAAGTAAAAGGAAACCTAAAATCATTCCATCCTCAAAATGCAAAGTTCTAAAGATATGAGAATTTAAACAAAGCAACCTCACAGGTATCTGAAGCCTGCTGACCCCTACTCAATGACAGCCTCACACAAGGTATATGTCTGGCTGCTTTTAACACTCTCCCCTGCAGGCTGTCCACTCTGGTGGTCACCTCAGGCCCCTCTCACTCCCCAACACAATTCTGGTAGAGGGGTTTTATTGGACTTCTCAAAGCATTAAGTTTCTTAGAGCATATAAACTCAAAGATTTTCCCTTTAAATCACTCAGAGCCAGAAAAGGAGGCATAAGGATGCTTCAAAAAGAATTAGAAAAAGTAAACAGATCAAAAGAACCCTGCCACACAAGCTACTTCCAAAAGCATATATTAAGCTATATAAGCTACTACCAAAAACATATATTAAGAGTGCAGCAGCTAAAACCTCAATCAGTCATGAAAATTAGCCCCAGCTCCTGGCTAAGGGGCTGAAAGGATTTAGGCTCCATCTAAAAGAAAGGTCTTGGTGGTTAAGTTAAATGTCTGCGGAAGCACACAGACTCACAGGGACAGCCGAGGCCCATCCCCTGTCATCCTCCTCAGAGGGTCTCCCCTGCCCTCCCCTCAGTGTCTACACAGGAAGTGTGTCACGGCTGCTGAAAGGCTGAGTTTAAAAGCCACCATCCCTCCGTGCAATACTGATCTCCCGTTCTCTGCAAATTATAGAGCAGGAAGCTTAATCACCAGAAAGTGTGTGTTTCAGACTCCAGCAAGCAATAGGAGCAGAACAGGACGGCTAAAGAAAACCCCATTCTCTCCCTGGCCTCTTCAAAGTGGATTTTTATGGCAGGGCGGGTCTGCAGTCCAGATAAAAGACGTGTCTGCTAAGATTTCTCATCTAGAGCAGGCCTCTTTATTTGTGTTCTGTATAAATGGACCTCTGGGGGCATCTCACCCAACAGGTCCCAAGTGTAAAACTGCTGTTCTCTAGGGAGTAGTTTTATTTTGATTCCTGATTAGCTTTTTCTCTTTGTGTTTTTCTCTTCTACGTCTGTTACAGTTCAATACAAGGAGAATGGAGTGATAGATTGTTTTTATCACAATTCTGTTGGCAAAGCAGAGAGGTCCATAATTCCATGAAGACAAACCTATTAGTTTTCTAGGGCTATGATAACACATTACCACAAACCGGGTGGCTTAAAAGTGACAGAAATGTGTTCTTTCATAGTTCTGGAGGTTAGAAGTCTGAAGTCAGGGCGTCAGGGGCATTGGCTCCATCTGGGGGCTCTGAGGGAGAGCAATCTGGCCCATGTCTCACTCCTACCTCCTGGCGGCTGCAGCAAGCCTCGGCCTCACTCTGGTGTCGGCCTCTGATGCACATGTCTTCTTCCTGTGTATCTCTGAGTCCGTGTGTCTTCACGTGACCTTTTTACAACAACACTGCTCATTAGATTTAGGACACACCCAAGTCCAGTATGACCTCGACTTAACTCAATGACATTTGCAAAGACCCTGGCTCCAAATCAGGTCACATCCACAAGCGCCAGGGGTTAGGATTTCAACATATTTGGGGGTGGGGGAACACAATCCAACTCACAGCAATACGTGCACAGGAGTTAAAACTGTAAACCAGTGATTTTCAACTGGTATGCTGTGAGAGGAGCTTAGGTGTGCCATGAAAAATTTTTAAGGGCAGCACTTGTAGCTCAGTGGATAGGGCACCGGCCCCATATACAGAGGGTGGTGGGTTCAAACCCGGCCCCCGCCAACTAAAACAGCAGTGGTAACTGCAACAAAAATAGCCAGGTGTTGTAGCAGGCGCCTGTCATCCCAGCTACTCAGGAGGCTGAGGCAGGAAAATCACTTAAGCCCAAGAGTTGCTGTGAGCTGTGACACTACAGCACTCTACTTAGAGCAACAGAATGAGACTCTGTCTCACAATAAGGAAACATTTTAAAGATCATGAACTAAATTATTTTCAAAATAAGTTTCTAGCACAGTTAAGTATATTCTTTTTGTTATTTTTTTTTTTTTTGATCAATATAATTTAAGTCTGCTATGGAAGTTTAACTATAGGTTCAAGAGTGCCATGAGATAAAAAAGGTTGAAAAACACCGATGTAAACAACAGTGTTGTCTTTGTGACCAGGACCCAATGGGCCTCTGAAGGAGGAAGAAGTAAGGGACTGTCCTAGGGGCCGGGCACCGAAGAGGAGGCTTCCAGAAAAAAACAGGTATGTCTAGAGGCAGAGTTCAGGTTGGACAGCAGTAGACTTGAAATTGTGAAGAAAGAGAAAAAAATAATAGGGAAATCCTGGAGGACCTGGCTGAAACAGAGTGGAGGGTGGAGCAGAGGCTCTCGGACGTGAAGGCCGCCTCTCTGCAGCCAGGGGCTCGGTGCCTGGAACTCCTTGAGATCACAAGTGCTAGTGTATCCTGCCTAGAAGAGCCCCTGACAAAATACTACTTCCTGAGTTGTTGCTGTTCTACCTTTTCCTAGGAGATTAAAATGCACAGATTTCCACAAAGACTTTATATTTTCCTTCTGACAGTTCCCCCCCCATCTACACACACACACACACACACACACACACACCGCCCCACAATTGCTTAGGAAACCACAGCTCACCTCTTCAATCTCGTCTACTTTCCAATCTCACCCACCAGAAATGGCATCGCTCGTTCTCCAGGAAACTGGTGGTCAAGATGGTACCTGTACAATCATACCCAAGAACTCACTTTTCCTCGTTTGTATTTCATAGGGGGAACAGAATCTCCGAATTTGGTAGTTTCCAAATTATTTTCTGGCTATGATAACTTTTATTCAAAGAAATGCTTATGTAGAAAGAAATCCAACCACGGTGACAAACTTGGAGCTGCTATGGTAGCAGGGGTACCTGGGAGGCAAGGTGCCCACCCACCTGGCTACCTGCACACCCCTTCTCTGTGCCAGCCCCTAAGCGGGTTCTGTAGAACCCAGTTTAGTAGATTCTAGCTGTTCATATTTTAATAACTCATCTTTATATCTTGGCACACAGACAAGGCATACCATTACAATGGTTGGTGGTCTACCTGGTTTTATTTTTATTTTTTTCAATAGACAAAGGCTGCTTACGTTGTCCAAGCTGCTTACATTGCCCCAGGATCATGCAATTCCCCTGCCTCGGCTCTCTAGTAGCTGAGACTATAGACGCACACCATCCTGCCCAGCTAATCTTTTTTTTCTTTTTCTTTTTTTAAAGGAAAGATCTCTGTGGCCCTGGGCAAAACAACAGTTTCTCTAGATTTGTCGTAGAGCGGATTTTGCTCTGCCTCTCCTCCCTCAGAGTCTGCCTTCTAACCTTCTTCAAGATTCTGACAGTGTCCACCTATGTTTAGACACTCCCCTACAATTCACCACAATTAACAAAATTCGTAAGCTCTTTTAACTTCTTGACTAGAGAAGGGGACCTAAAATCAAGTCACTTAACAGAGAAACAAAGTTTAATAGAAGAAAAACGAGACCCCCTCGCTATGTAATAATTAGACTTCGGAAAACTCCCAGTTTTCCAGAGAAACTCATTAAGAAAACTTGAAGGATCAAATCCCTTCCATGGAAACACCTTAACAACAAGCACTTCCTATCGTAAGGCTGAAACAGATCTGGTACGGCAGGATCTTTGATTCAAAAAGGGAACAAAATGGAACTTATTAAGGACTGATACCAACAAAACGTGACTCCACGTGACTTTGTAAAATTGTGGTTCCTTGTGAAGGTTACGAATGAAAATGGACAAATTAAGATTCTACCTTTATTAAACTCTATGCTGACAGAGACCATTTACCTTGGCCTTTCTCTACCCCCTAAATTCCTAGAACAAATGAAAAATGAAAAAGTGGCAACTCTACACGCCTGTGAAATTTTACCTGGGGACAGGCTTTAATGCCACCAGGACAGTGCTGGATTTTTGTTTCTTTATAGCACTATTTTTGTCATCTTTTATGAAAACCCAGACAGGAATGCTCCTTTGTAGTATTTTCCCACAAAACAGGTTTTATATATATATATATAACATCCAGGACCACAAATCCCCGGAAATCACTACAGTATAACTTTCATTTACTTCTTATTTGTACAGAGGCACTCACCCGAAGAACCTATTTAGTGAAGGGTGATAGAGGAGAAAAAAAGTCTCTTCCAATGCCTAGAACAGGAAAGAGATTCTGCTTGCTCACTCTATCCTGGTACCCCATCTGTGACAAGCTGTGCACCACGTTGCCCCCATTCCTGACCGACTGACAGGCCATTTATTACCTGGACAGGACACCTCCCCTCGCTCCTAGCAAGCTCACCCTGCTCCCCTTTAAGTCTATAGGAATCACAGCTGGCTGGGAGAGAAAGGACAGACTGCTTAGGTGTCTGGGAGACAAAGCTGACATTCACTCAATTGTGTGGCATCCGAGATGGCAACTGCAGGCTGTTGGGTTTTGCCTTCCTCTTTTGATTTCATAGTTTTTAGGAGGCTCCTAAAGGGTCTGATTCAGCAGCTTGAGCCACAGACAAGGATGGGAGGAGGAGGCTGGGGGGGGGGGGCAGAGAGACGCCCTGCACTTGAGGGTGTGTGCTATCCTCTTTAAGTGCCCACAGGCCTCTGCCTGTGACTGTGGTACAGGCCTTGGCAAGGAACCAAGGAAGTCTATGGGAAAAATAACGTCTGGAAGAATGTCTTGTCATGCTCTTTTTTTTTTTTCTTTAATGGCTTGGTGAACCTTTGTGCCAGGCACAGCTCCTGTTATAAACAACCTACTGGTTATAAAATGCCTGGCCACACTGTCCCTGAGATCCCTGAGAAGGATTTGGGGATCTGAGTAAGGAGATACAACTCTCCAGGCCTCAGTCATAGAATGATAGCGTAAAGGGAAAGGGAAGTAACACGGAATCTGGAATCTGGGGAGCTTGTGTGCAAGAAGGCTAAACAAATCAGAAACAAATGAAGCTTATGCTGGTAACGTTCTGCTTCCTAAACAGGCCTCCAGCTTTCCCGGTAGATGTTGGCACATTACTCTGCACTTTCTCTCCCTGACCACTTCAAACCCAGCCTCTCTAACTGGGGCCCACCTGATTGTTTATTTTTCTATTTTTAATTAAAGTAACACCGCAGCATGAAAAGAACTAACTTTCATCTTCAGACTTGAGAAAAGCCAAGAATTCAAGCATCCAATCAGAAAAGCTCCCCAAGCGCCGGTGGTCATTCATGCTGGTTTGGTATCTGATGAACTTTTCATTCAATTTGAAGCTCAATGGGTATGAAACCCAATGAAGTGAACCAGGAGAAGGACGTCGTCCAAACATGTTGAAGCACTTGTGGGAGACTGCTTGGTCCTTTGTGTTCTATGGCTCCTGTGAGAAGCCTCTGTCTCAGGCAGGCTCCAAACTGCCAACTCAATGAAGCAAATAATAATTATTCCTAATGGCAATAATAATTATGGAATGTAGCAGGCCCAATATAAGGTTGGTTGCCTGTGGCTTCAGGTGGGGCAGCCAAAGTTTCACACACTCTTTTTACAAAAATTGTTCTCTCTCTCATGCACACACACACACACGCGCGCGCACACACACACACACACATTGTGGCCAAAAGAGATCTGGATAAACTCATTCCTCTGGTTCCCTATGAAGTGCCTGACTACAGAGCTAGATTAAATAAATAGCAGCTACCCACACAATGAGTGAGGGTGCAGGGGAGGATGGGGACACATCACACACACAAAAACCTCTCATTTTCCTTTTAGTTAAAAGTTTTCAACTTTCTCCAGTTCCAGACTTAAAGTCAGAGTCATGGCAAAATGACAGACACAAATGATTTGATATATTCTTCTTTTCTACCTAGGAGACATGGGAAGGAAGGAGGGAGAGAGAGAGAGAAGAGAGAGTTAGGATGCTGGATGAGTGGCCCTCCACATTCACGCCACTCTAACTATTAATCAGAATCTCTCGGTTGATTAAGGCCCTTCCTTGGTGAAGCCCCAAGCCCACGGCCAGTGCCACCACCAATTTCCTATGAAATATGCACGCTCCTCTGCACAGGCAGGGAATTGCCTCCTAAACTCATGCTTCCTGCGCCTCAGCTTGGGGGTTGCTGTCACCACGTTGTGGGGGTGTCAGCATTAACACTTAAGTATCTCATCCCACATGCCAAGGATGTCAAGGTATCAGAGAAATAAAAAGTAGCTTCTGCTAAAAACATAATCTGTCAATCAAATGATCATGTTCTAAATAACTACGAATTGTTTCCATTTCCTAAAAATTAAATGAAGGGATCAAGGTGAATCTGAATGAGTTTCTCCTCTTTTATCATGCTTGTCCATCACAAGGGCTTTATCCTTTAAAAGCAGTTCTAAGGTTCTAGTACAGTCTATTGTCATATGAGGAGAAGGTCACACGGGGTCGTGCAGGGTATTATGAAAAACTACACTATGTAAAACACACAGAATACACCTGGAAAAATTCTTCAAGTGTTTTGGATAGGTTATTTGCACGTCAAAAAGCCTAAGTTACGTTCTAGTAAAGAAAATATGATGAAATGTGTGTACATACACACCCAATTTTTATTTGGGTGCACCTGGTCTGTAAAATTCCTTAGTCACTTTTAAAAGCATGCAGTTGAGTTGGATTATTTTAAACTCATTCTTTCAATGTTTTTAAAAGTCTATGATTTGGAATATGCATCTGTAAAGATACATTCTTGTTTAATTTTGTTGTTAAAAATAAGGCTACAGAAAGACTTTGGAAGCAGACTTTGGTTTCATCAAGTTTGCAGATTCATCAAAATGGCTTCCCTCTCGTAAACGGTACTGAGAAGGATCAGCATGAAGCTCACTTATCTGCTCTTTAATCAGGCACCTTACTGCTTATCTCTTGAATAAGAGGGCGCAATTTACATACCCTTCTTAGTACGGTATCTCAAGAATGGAAGAAAAAATATCCCGTGTATTCAGTACTATTATGAAACCAATCTATAATCAC